>BQNB010132062.1:0-17469 GCA_026074375.1 Tanacetum coccineum | reverse complement strand
TCTCGGATCGAAATGCATCTTGTTCTATGATCCCTAAAGGTTATGAAAATAACGAAAGTCAAATTAGTTAGTTGCTAAAAACAATTTGAGAAAAAGGAAAAATACAAAAATATTAGTGGTAATAAGTGTATACTCTTGATTCTTTAATTCCCCTCGATGAACACTTAGCTACTTTTCGAGGTAATTAGTCGAGGGGGATCGAGATTCTTAGTTTTCTAAGTGCTTACTTATAGCATTGCGTGAGGACACGACAATATCTTAGTATGGGGGATTTTGGTATGTGTTTAATTACACATACCTTTGACCACTAAAAACAGACTTAAATGACCAAAAACGTACCAAAAATACATTGTATTTGTATGTTTTGCATTTGTATTATACAGGTAATGGATATCCAAGAAAAAGACAAAAATAAAAGCCAAAACGACAAAACCGAGCATGAGAACAGAAAGACCGTGAGAAGTCAAAAAAGTCAAAGTCAACCCCAGGATGAGGCATTGGAAAGAACATCAAAAACCAAACCCGAAAACCTAAATTGCCAAAAGTGGGCCCACCCGTACCCACCTAGTGGGCCCGGGACAGCCCACTTATACTTTATAAGCCTTAAACCCTATTTATAAACCCAAGTCCACTTTTATCTATACCCGGCCCAACAACAATGAGCCCAAACCAAATAACCCTTAATTACCCCAACAAACCCATTCCCTTATAACCTTACTTCCCGTTAGTCCTTTAAGGACTAACGGTGCAAACACAAATATAACCTCAAGGACCAAAGTTGCAAGGTGGAAGGACTATGATTGCAATACATCTATGTATCCTCCGGGGCCAAACTTGACATTCCCCAAACTTCAAAAAAATGCGCCAACACTGAACATCCCTTTCAGTTACCCTGTCTCCACTATTTGCCAAATTCACCCCAATACTGTTCCCCTTTCTTCTCCACTTTGTCTACACACCCCACACCTTATCCCACCAATTGCCACCTTGGAAATCCCTTGCATTTCTATTCGTCAAGGATTAAGGACAAAAGATCAATGTGAAATGACATGCTTAGAACACTACTCAAATTGGATGGCTAGGATTACTTTGTGACCTCTCTCACATAAGAAACACTGGCTGGAGCCCTCTCAACAAAGAAGCACACCTCCTAGAATCTTCTTTAGCTTAATATAAATAGATCCTTTGTAAGCCATTGTTGGCATCTAGCTTTTTAGTTTTTCAGCTTATAATTTAAGTTTTTTAGCTTATTGTAATGTTTTCTTAAAAGCCATGTAATGATTTTAAGTTTAATGAAATATTGAAGTTTTTATGTTTTACCTCGTTTTTAAGTTAAAGTGTTTGATTGTTTAAAACTGTTTTATAAGCTCTCAAAAGCTCCTTTTTATAACCTTCTTAAGCTGTTAACTTAAGCATTGTAGGTTTTTCCATAACTTATAATGCTTAAGTCATATTTCACCAAAAATTACTCAAAAAGCTCAAATGGATGATAAGCTTATAATGGAAGAGCTTATGGATTTTACTAGCTTGTTTCTAACAAGCTAAAGCTTGTAGAATAGCTCTAAGAGCACTTGTTTGCCCTGTTTAAGCAAGGGTTTTTGTAAGTCTTCATTTTTCTATTTTTAGCTCATCTACTTGATAATGCTTATTTTTGTGCTTATTGCCTGCTTATCATTGCTTATTTATCTTTATTTGTGATGTTTATGCTTAATATGCTTGTCTTGAAGTTTACAATCATAGTTTAAAGTTTCTTAAATTCTGTCTATTTTAGTTATAATTGCATAATCTGTCTCAACTTATTTTAAGTGCTTATTTTGTTGTTTGAATTTTGCTTAAAAATATCCAATTATACCTATTTAATATCTGGTAAGTTGCAAAGTTGCTTTTAAATCAAAGATTTTCAGTTTAAAAGTGAAGAAAAATACTTAAAGGAGTGTTTGGTTTAGCCTGCAAAATGGGTCAAAATGGGTTTTGGAATCATGTGGGTCACTAGTCAACTTTAACAAGCTTTTCTTAAGTGTTTTAATCTGCTTTTTATAAGGTTTTAAGGTTCGGAAATTGTTTATGATTTCGCTAATTGATGTTATAAACATGGGGATTCAAAACTATAAAAAAGTCAAAAAATAAATATAAATCTTTTTTAAGAAAATTTTCTTTTGTCATTTTAGAGGTTTAGAAACCAAATTTGCATTTTAGGATTATTATTTGCCTTAGCTAGTTTTTTAGGTCCCGTTTAGGATTCCCGGTTTGCGTTTTTAGTTTATATTTGTTTTGCCTATTTGTTCTTAGTTTAAATCGCCTTAATTTTCCCGTAGTTTTAGATAACCAATCTTAATCTTGTTCCATTCAAACATCGATTCTCAAAACGCCTCTCGACTTTCAATTGCATTCCTCGTTGGGGATAACGACCCGGGAATCATACTTCCGGTTTACTACATTGAGAGATTTTTTATTCTTATCCTCTTATTTATATATTTATAAGTATTTTATATATTTATTTATATATTTATAATTTAAAGGGTTGAATCATAATCAATCAGTCTCCCGGTTTCATGTTAATTGTCATGTGTATTAATTCTATGCCTAGAATTTGTATGCCTAATCTAGTGAAAATCAGTATTGCATCTATAATCGCTCTTCATGATATAGATTGTCCTTCAGTGAAAATATTTGTTTGTATATGAACTGTATGTGACTAGTCTTAGCAAAATCATTTCTTCCATCACTGCTCAACAAACCAAACTGATCTGGAACTTGTCTCCAAAGAGAAAAGGCTTGAGATTGAAAATGCAACGGAAGACTTAATCTTGGAAAGAAACAAAGAGAACCTACATTTCAAGTTGTCCTGGATGCTCTTGCTCTCACTCCGTGCTATTCCGCATTTCTCATCACTGCAGATGTTCCTGAAGTGTACATGCACCAATTCTGGGATACTATCCACAAGTATGAAAATTCCTACAGGTTTAGAATGGACAAGAAGAGCAATCCGACCTCAATTTGGAAATGTTTAGAGTACTCTACTAGGACTCCTACACATTTAATGTATGTAGCCCTATTAAGATAATATGTCAAGATAAAAAGATAAGCTACATGATTATATTTTCTTGGAAATCATAAACATGAAGTTTGAAATTAACTTTAAATTACTATTAAGGCCATGTGTCAGCACTTATTTTTACTTTAGTTTAATAATTATTATGTTTTCTTGTTAAGATATGTACATTAAGTCTTTTTACTTGTGAAAAGACTTATAACGTAAACTAAAAAGTTAACTTGTTATGTCTTCATGTTAAGACATGTACATGAAGTCATTAACTTGGTCAAAGAAATTATAATTAATAGTAATGTATTAGAAGTTTATGTCTACTTGTTAGTTTCGTTGACTTGACCAAGACTTATAAAAGGCAATTTGCTTAGTAATACTATTGATAGCCATTAACTTATTTTGGTCAATAGAAAATCAAAAAGTAATAAGTTCATCTAATGAATTGTGAGATGTCACTCACTATTTCAATCTATTGGAATACATAATTTTATATGGTATGTACAACAAGGATAATCAAACTATATATAGATAATTATTTTGATTCTGATGACCTAACTATTTAACTCCTAAAGAAATCAAAGTTGAATAATTAAGTATGTTATGGGATAAACCCGATAAAGACTCTAACCAAGAAGGTTAATTAAGATAAAATGAGATGAATCTCATTGTGTCTTGATTGAAGTTCTAAATTTGTTAAAATCTCTTAGAGATTAATATTAACAAAATGCCTAGAAGTAATGTACCTTATGGATGGATACCCAAGGAAACAATAGGATACCATTATATACAACCACATGAGGAACAAAGTTAATGTTGCTTAGTATGCTGAGTCCCCTCCCCATTTTTTTTATTTGACAATAGTCGTCAAATTTACAGAAGCAGTGGGCGTACCCTGCTAAAACGATAGGACAATTTAAGACTTGGCATTACTTACAAGAAAAGAAACCATAAAACATCCGAACACACTAGCCGAATGTCCTACTGAGGCTAAACCTGAAAAAGTTGAGCCCTAGAAAGATGTTACACATTATTCATAGAATCGTTAGGATTTCCTCATGATATCTTCAATATCAATGTTGAGGAATAGTAGTTAGGATGATCATTACGAACATGCTACCTATAGGAGATGAAATTATTAATCATGGATGCTAATGAATGACTCAAAACCATGAATGTAAAGATGCTTGTTCAAAAAAGGAGATAATCAATTCTAGGAATTAGTTTTATCTTTACTTATCGGTTTGATGATGGAGGTTTAAATGAGTTTCCCTTATAAAGAAGACTCAAATGTACAATATTGTATAACATAATTATTACGAAGTCAAAATACATAAGTTTTTACTCATACTCCAAGAAAAAAAATTAACTATGATTAAAAAACCTACATTCAATTATGACGTTTAGAATATACTAAAAGATAGATTTAAAATTGACATACTTGTTTCTTAGAAAGAAATATGACAAATTAGATTTCAAGAACTCTTTATTAAATGATTACCTTGTGAGGCCGATATTATTCTATAAGGTTTTATGAACCAATATATAATCTTTGCCAGTATACAAATATTCAAAATCCAGGTGGAATTAAAAGCACACATCTAAAGAGCATAAATCTTAAGTTTTAATTGTTAAATCAATCACTTGTTTGGATTATTTTATTTGATTATAAGATAAAATAGCTCATGAGTACATCTGAAAGCTAGTGGGAGTATTGTTTTATTCTTCTAAATTTGAATATGTTATTGGACATATTAGAAACAATTTTTCATTTAAGTAAGATTTTATTCCTTAGATTAAAATAGAGTTTCTTGTAAGAATTTTAGGAAATGAAACATGCAACCTTGGTATAATATGTTTTCTAAACATATGTGGAGAATTAAGCCCGAATGCAATATGAAATATTGTTAAGAGAAACTTAATGATCTACCTCACTTGGCAAGACTGAACACATAAATGGAAGCCTGAAGTCCCACTAAATGATTAATTATGAACATCATATTGTATATGTGATTAGTTGTATCATTTGCATGAGTGTAAGATAATTTGATAACATTGGAATCTAATTGAAAGATATTAGAAGGAACATTCTGATGGATGTTGTTTGGATTAAGAATTCATTCCTAGACTTAATAATGAAGAAACTATGATTATACATTGTGATAATCATAGTAAGATCATTATAATTGATGTGTTTAAAAAGCTTTAAATTTATAAGACTGAAAATACCGGATAATTATATGGAAACATACGGGTAAAAGTATAACCCACGTATGCAGTATAATATTTTTAGGTAAGACCAGGTCGTCCACAGGGATTAGAGTAGTGTTCAAATAATCAGAAAGAAAATAGACTTTAACAATTTTGAAAATAATTTTTACTTTACCAATGATAAAAAGTATGACTACTCGGATAGTTGAAAAATAACTTATAAGTGTTGGAAATGATTTGACCTTGAAGATGGGGTTATAATTTATAAAAGACGGTTTTCTCGTCAAAAACGTTTTTTCACCAATCAACTTGTTAACTATGAATATATTTAAGTTAACTAGACCAAATATAGTCACTCAAATAATCCATTACTATAATATCAATCTTATTTGTTTATCAATTTACGAAGTAGATTTCTTGCACAACGTTAAAGACCATAGACCCAATCTTTAAAACCACATAGACAAATTGGTCTTTCGACCTGTACTGATATGATTATATAAACTACAAGTAGCTACAGCAAAAATAGATAAAAGATGAGATAATATCAGGGTTGCAACAAAGCTTAGGACTTAAAGCGATCGATCAACATCATACCAAACACCTTAATCAAATCGTAACTACACTGAGTAGTCATAGAGAGATTAAAGACCTCTCCATGGCAAGGGGTTCAAAACAACAAGTACTCATTACATAAATTTCCATTATTTCAATAACAAGGTTATGAAAACTTCTTTGTTCTTTGATCATAGATCTTTTCTTCCAAAGGGAAAATAATGTTTCTTCTTTGGTGGTATTTGGTGAAAGGGAAGGTGGTAATTTGTGTGTAAATGATGAAAAAGTATATGAGAGGGATGATAGGAATGAGAAATTTCGTCTTAATTTATAGGCAAAATTTGGTGAAAAGTGTGGCGCACTTACAAATAAGTGCGGCGGACTTGGTGAGTTAATGCGATAGCATTTAATGGCTTTTACTGGAAGTGCGGCGCACTTACAAATAAGTGCGGCGGTTTTGAGGAGTTAATGCGATAGCATTTAATGGACTTTAATTCTTCAATCTTTGGGAAAATGTGCGGCGCACAATATTGATAAAGTTTCGCGGGTGTAGAACATCAAGGAAAGAGTGCCGGCACGATGTAACTAGTGCCGCGACTTCTTGAGCTTTTGGCTATAAATCTTTATTTTCTTGTATTCGCCTCCTAAAGTGTATAGATTCTTGAGCTTGGGTCTTTAGAGTCTTCAAGTGAACCTATAAGCAATTTAAGCTTAATTAAGTATCGAAAGTTCACGAGAAATGATCAAATATATATAAATAACGCCATAGAAAACATGTATAATTTGGGCGTTATCAAATCCCTCCACACTTAGCTTATTGCTTGCCCTCAGGCAATGAAAGCGAAAAATTAAAATCATTTATTGTGACGTGAAGAAAATTTGATTTTTTAAGAGATTGTATTTTAGATAACTTTTCAGGCATAGAAATAACATAGCACCTTACATAGGGATAGTGTTTGATTTTAAAATTCACTCAGCCACTCAAATAGGGTTTAGATATGTTTTTGTGAAGAACACCTCAATTTCAGTAGTTATGAGAGATTTAGCCTCTCATGGCTAAGGGGTTCATAACCAAAGTACTCATTACATAAATTTCCATTATTTCAATAACAAGGTAAGAAAACTTCTTCGTTCTTGATCGTTAGATATTTTCTTCAAGGGAAAAGGTGTTTCTTGGTGTTTTGGTGAAAGGGGAGGGGTATGTAAGTGTAGAATGAGTGGAAATGGTTGTGAGAGGGATGATAAAAATGAGAAATTTCGTCTCAATTTATAGGCAAAATTTAGTTAAAAATGCGGCGCACTTACAAATAAGTGCGGCGGACTTGGTGAGTTAATGCGATAGCATTTAATGGCTTTTAATGGAAGTGCGGCACACTTACAAATAAGTGCGGCGGACTTGGTGAGTTAATGCGATAGCATTTAATGGCTTTTAATGGAAGTGCGGCACACTTACAAATAACTGCAGTGGTTTTGAGGAGTTAATGCGATAGCATTTAATGGACTTTAATTCTTCAATCTTTGGGAAAATTTGCGACGCGCAATATTGTAAGTGCGACAGTTTTTGAACTTCAGAGGAAAGTGCGGCGCACTATGTAACAAGTGCGGCGGACTTCTTGAGCTTTTGGCTAGAAATCATTCTTTTCTTGTATTCGCCTCCCAAAGTGTATAGATTCTTGAGCATGGGTCTTTAGAGTCTTCAAGTGAACCTATAAGCAATTTAAGCTTAATTAAGTATCAAAAGTTCACGAGAAATGATCAAATATATATAAATAACGCCATAGAAAACATGTATAATTTGGGCGGGGTGTTATCAAATCCCTCCACACTTAGCTTATTGCTTGCCCTCAAGTAATGGAAGCGAGAAATGCATAGCTAAGGTAGAGCTATCTTGAGCATACGTTGTAATTTTCCATATCTTCGAGCTAAATTACCTGCATAAGAGTAAATATACAAAAGCACACAAAAATAAAATATTTTTGTTTTTTTTAGAAAATAAATAATATTAGTAGAAGAATGGAGGAGGAACTCCTCCACACTTAAGTGAAAGCACGGATTGCCTCCCGAGAAGCTCTTAATTTTTAAGAGAGTCGTTAGCTAGACTCGTAGTTCGGGAGTTATTAGTTTGGGAAAAAGGAAGTGACTGCTTCCCTTGGGTCATTTCTTCTTCGTGATATAGTCTGAGTCGGTGGCCATTGACTATGAACGTATTTCCATATTTTCCATAAAGTTCAACATATCCTGATGGATATTGATGTTTCACTATATAAGGTCCTAACCATCGGGATCTGAGTTTTGGTTGTTTAAATTTGTACTTTGAGTGAAATAGCAGGACTTTATTTCCTTGTTTGAATTCCTTTCTCATTCTTAATTTTCTGTCATGCCAGACTTTGGATCTTTCCTTGTATAGACGAGAGTTTTCATAAGCTTGGTGTCTAAGTTCGTCTAATCCGTGTAACTAAAACATTCTTTTCTCACCAGCAGCGATGAGATCTGGGTTGCAATTTTTCAGTGCCCAGTATGCACGGTGTTTAATTTCAAATGGTAAGTGGCAGTTTTTCCATATATTAGTTTGTATGGTGTAGTACCGGTAGGTGTTTTGTAGGCAGTGTGAAAAGCCTACAGAGCGTCATTGAGTTTTCTTGACCAAATAGCAGGATTGTCTTTAACAGTTTTTTTCAAGAATTCTTTTAAGAGCCATGTTCGTGTTTTCAACTTGACCACTAGTTTGAAGGTGATAAGATGTAGAGAAACGGTGATTAACTCCATAACTTTCCATGGTTTTTTCCATTATTTTGTTACAGAAGTGAGTACCTCGGTCGCTGATTAGAGCTTTGGGCATTCCGAAAAGGCATAATAGTTTCTTCAGAAAGGTGACTACTACTCGGGCATCATTGGTTGGTAAAGCTTGAGCTTCGGCCCATTTAGATACTTAATCAACAACGACTAGAATGTATTCAAACTTATATGATTTTGGGAATGGTCCCATAAAGTCGATACCCCATATGTCAAAAATTTCACATACTTAAATGTTGTTTAAGGGCATTTCATCACGTTTTGATATATTTCTGGTCCTTTGACAAGCTTCACATAAGCGGACTAGAGTCTGAGCTTCTTTGATGATTGTTGGCCAGTAAAATCCTAAATCAAAGACTTTTTTAGCAGTTATGTTTAGTCCATAATGTCCACATGTTGGTCCGTGTTGACATTGATCTAAAATGATTCGGGTTTCTGGTCCAGATATACAACGTCTGATCATACCGTCTGAGCATACTTTGATGAGATAAGGTTCCTCCCAAAAGTAGTGTTTGAGGTCAGAGAATAATTTATTCTTTTGTTGATATGTCATCCCTTTTGGTATAATATTACCGACTAGGTAGTTTGAGAAGTCTGCGAACCAATGTTCATTTATGCTGATTTCCATAAGAGTTTCTCTGGGAAAGTTATCATCTACTTCACTGTCATCGCTTGTCTCATTGTTTTTGATTCGGGATAAGTGATCAGCTGCAACATTTTTTGTTCCTTTTTTGTCTTTGATTTCTATGTCAAATTCTTGCAGATGTAAAATCCATCGAATAAGGCGTGGTTTAGCATCTTGTTTTTTAAATAAGTGCTTTAGAGCTTAATGATCATTGTGAATAATAGTTTTTGAGAGAATAAGATAGGATCTGAATTTGTCAAATGCAAAAACTACAACCATAAGTTCTTTTTCGGTTACGGTGTATTTTTGTTGAGCGAAGTTAAGGGTTTCGCTTGCGAAGTAGATCGGGTGAAAGTTTTTACCATCTTTTTGACCTAAGACGGCTCCTATAGCGAAATCACTTGCATCACACATAAGTTTAAATGAAAGATTCTAGTTTGGGCTTACGATCAATGGAGCACATGTGAGTTTCTCTTGCAATGATTCAAAAGCTCTTCGACATTCCTCGTTGAATTCAAATGGTGTGTCTTTTTCGAGATGTTTAGTTAGAGGTCGAGCAATTTTTGAGAAATCTTTAATGAATCGTCGGTAAAAACCGGCATGTCTGAGAAAGTTTCTAATACTTTTGATATTAGTAGGTGGTGGAAGTTTCGAAATTACATCGATCTTTGCTTTGTCAACTTCTAGTCCGGCGCTAGACACCTTGTGTCCGAGTACAATCCCTTCTTTGACCATGAAGTGATATTTTTCCCAGTTTAGGACGAGATGAGCGTCTTTGCAACGTTGGAGCATTTTATCAAGATTATTAAGGCATGTGATGAAAGAGTTTCCAAAGACGGAAAAATCGTCCATGAATATTTTGACGGATTCTTCAATCATATCGTGAAAGATTGCCAACATACATCTTTGAAATGTGGCAGGAGCATTACTTAAATCGAAAGGCATTCGCCTATAAGCGTATGTTCCGAAAGGACAAGTGAATGTTGTTTTTTCATGATCATTAGGATCGATGGGAATCTGAAAATACCCAGAAAAACCATTGAGGAAACAGAAATATTTATTTCTCGCAATTCTTTCTAGCATTTGATCCATAAAAGGTAAAGGAAAATGATCTTTTGCGGTTGCTTCATTGAGTTTACGATAATCGATGCATACTCGCCAACCCGTAATGGTTCTTGTTGGAACAAGTTCATCATTTTCGTTGGTGACAACTGTAATACCACCTTTCTTTGGTACACAATGGATAGGGCTAACCCAAGGACTATCGGCAATTGGATAAATTATACCGGTATCCAGGAGTTTCACGATTTCTTTTTAACAACTTCTTGCATATTTGGATTTAACCTTCTCTGTTTTTGGACAACGGGTTTCTTATCATCCAAAAGTTGTATTTTGTGTTTGCAGAATGATGGGCAAATACCAGGAATATCTGTCGTTTTCCAAGCAAAGGCTTGCTTATGGTTTTTAAGAACAGATATGAGTTTGCTTTTCTTTTCTTTGGATAGTTGAGATGATATGATAACAGGAAGAAAAGAGGGTTCTTCTAGGAATACATATTCCGGATTATCAGGAAGAGGTTTAAGTTCGAGATCCGTAGGAGGTTCTTTAAAAGTTGTTTTGATCTTATAATTAGTATTGATGGTGATTTTTTCGAATGGTGCATCTTTAGTGTCGGATTCAGAGTCAGAGTTTTCATCGACAGTCATTGCCATGAATTCATCGAATTCAGCAAAGATTTCTTCTTCGAGAAGGGTTCTTTCGATGGAATGAAGAATTTTACTACCTTCGTCTAAAAGAGCGTCGAAATATTCTTCTTAGATTTCATCGATGACATCGATACTAAAACAGGTATCATCGTTTGAATAGGAGTGTTTCATTGCAGAATCGATATTGAAAATTATTCGTTCAGTTCCAACTCCAAGGTTGAGTTGTCTCTGTTTAACTCGAATAACTGCATTAGCAGTGTGAAGAAAGGGTCATCCCAGAATTAGGGGAAGTTTACTATCTTCTTCTATCTCTAGAATAACGAAATCGACGCGAAAGCTAAATTTACCAACTTCAACGAGCATAGTTTTATCTATTCCAACAGGGTATTAGAATCATCTGTCGGCTAATCTTACGCTCATTTTGGTAGGTTTAAGAGTTTCGAGAGATAATTTGGCATATAGAGAATATGGCATAAGGTTAATGCTAGCAACAAAGTCGGCTAAGGCATTGCAGGAGAAAGTTTTGTCAAAATTACATGAAATAATAAAACTTCCAGGGTCTCTAAGTTTAGGTGGAACTTTGTTTTGGATCATTGCTAAACTTTCATCGCTTAAGAAAGCAGCAGAGATTTATTCGATTTTATGTTTGTTGCTTATGAGTTCCTTAAGAAATTTTCCATAATTAGGCATTCCGGCCAAGACATCGATAAGAGCTACGTTGATTCGAACGGCGTGGATCATATCAAGAAATTTTTCGTATTGAGCTTCCATTTTCTATTTCCTTAGACGATGAGGATATGAGATTTTTGGTTTGTACGGTTTGGGTAATAGAGTTTCCTTGACTGGTTTTGGATTTTATGTTTTCGGTTGTGGTGTAGGTTCTTCGTCTTCATCATCGCTATCGAAGTTGATAGGAGTTTCAGAATCGTTTTGTTGATCATTTTGGTTAACTGGTGGGTTGTAGATTTACCACTTCTTGTGAATACGGCATTCACATGCTCATTGCGAGATTACGGTGGTTGGTAAGCTTTGGATTTATGTCCTTTTGGGTTTGGTTGAGTGTTACTTGGAAGAGATCTAGAGGGTCGACCATATTGCTTGTTTTTAAGATGGTTCGAACAAATTCTAACATTTCTGAGAGGGCTCCTAACCGGTATGGCCGATCTACAACTGGCGATGCGCCTGGAATCAGTATCGATGCGATATTCAACCTCTCGCACATGAGGTAAAACCTAAACAGTATATCTGGAAATACCTCAGGGAAATCTCGGACAACGTGTATGTCATCAAGCTTTTTTCTCATCAGCACTTGTTTGATACATGAAGTGACCGAAGATCCTTTTCCGGCTCTCGCCTTGAACTTCAAGAATCTTGCCACATTCGGAAGAGGAATACGGGGACAAATCTTCTCATAACAATCGATGCGTGCTCGGTGGTATGCCAACCTATCCATTCCAATATAACATCAAAACTACCTATCGGGTTGGTAACAAGTTATTTTTGAACACGTGATTTCACAAGACTCAAGGTGCAAATAGAAAAATGGTATTGTGTGCTAACAACTTTCAGTCTTGCTATTTCGATTTCCCAAATGGACTGAAATTTAAAGTGGCGGGGCAATATCTATAAAATGTGTTAACGCAGAGGGAAGATACAAAACTCTTCTTAAATCTCCTGGCGGCACTGTTATGGAAACACAAGTACACATTTCGTTGGAATTTTTTAAGTATGCCGGAGTATGGCACATGGTAAATAATGGAGGGAATGATTTAATATTCATAAATTAATCAGGATAGGTCGATATTTAAATAATTGTTCTATAGAAATAGATATTGATATGTCAAAAGATAGACGTAAGAGATCGAATTTAAACCAAGTATTATATATATAAGATTATATATAATGCAATAATGACAATCGGAAAAGTAAGTAAGGATCGGGGAATAGGCGAGCGTGGATATCAGATAGTGATGAAGGATTCTTGATATTGGCTAAAATATACATATTTTGTGCCCCGTAAAACACTATAAAAGGACTAAAAACACTAAAATATAGATAATTATGTTGCAAATATGTTTGGATGTGTTTTTGTTTACAAGGTAAAAAGATTGAAAACAAAGCAAAAACGGTAATTTCCGGGTGACTTTCGACGACGTTTTCACATTTATCGAGGTCGAAACGAAGTCGTGAAAATTCCTCGATCACACCATTAGAAAGAGCACGAAAAAACGAGTCCAACGCTACTGGCCTTTTATATTTAACCCTTTTTATTTTGAACCTTTTTTGTCCCTATTTGAACCGATTAGTTAAAATGGACCAAACCAAGATTAAAAGGGGTTATATACTAAATTTTGCATCATATATACTAAAGCTATGCTCTTAAGCCCAACGGGCTAGTGCATATGCTTTTTTAATCAAAGGTCTTGAGTTCGAAACGGTGGAGGGATTTTTTTTTCCCTCACGACACGGCACGGACTGGACCCGGCCCAGACCCGAATCCAGACCGGCACAGGAACCGGGACTCGACCCGATCCAGGGGGACCGGCCCAGACCGATCCAGAACCCGGCTTGACCGGCGGATCGACCACCGTTTGGACCGGTGGTCCGGCGTTTGGTAATCGCGTGGTCTGCCACCGTTGACAGTCGGTGGACCGCCGCCGTTTTGACCGGTGGTCCGGCAGGTTGTTGACCGTCGTTGACCAACGTCTTTTGACCGCCGTCGACCGGTGGTGCCGGAGGAGGGTTGACAACGGCGGGGGTGAACAGTGAAAATGCACGTGGCACCACTTAGTGTGGTTGACACGTGGCGTTCTAATGAGTGGTGTCGGACTATGCAGGTGGCAGGTTACGAGGTACTGTCGCGTTCAGTACGAAAGGTACTGTAGCAGTACGATGTGGCAGACACGTCAGTACGAGGTACTGTAGCGATGACGGCTGGACCAATCGATGAGGGTGAACGTGGGCACTGGCGTTCGGTGTGTCAGTCGAGGTACTGTTAGGTCATGTACGAGGTAGGCCTGTGTGCCAATAATGAGGCGGATGGGTGGTAGTGCCAAAAATGACCAAATTACCGATTTAGAGCTTTTCGAGTGAGCTTATTTTTCGATTGCTTATTTTTATTCAAGCTTATTTTTTTCTTTTCTTTGTATAGATCTAATCCTTAATCATACCCGATCCGAATTCACTTGATTGAACACCTTAGTTTCGGGTGGATTAGATCTAAAAATAATAAATCTTATATTTTTAGCTTATTTTCTAGCATAAAGTTTGTTGCTTTTTAATTCGAGCTTATTTTACTTAGATCTAAATCTTTAAATATACCCGATCCAAGTTCACTTGATTGAACATCTTAGTTTCGGGTAGATTTAGATCTAAAGTTTTCATCTTTTAGCTTATTGTCTTTAGAATAAATTCTAAAATAGCTTTTGCTTATCTCATTTTTTTCTCATTTTTTTTCTTCTCTTGTCTTTACTTTTTCAAAAATGCTTATTGTTTGATTAAGCTCGATTCGAATGCTAAAAATGGTGTCATGAGTCTCCTACTCGACTTATTCACTAAGTCTTGAGCACCTTTATCTTCGAGAGCTTATTATTTAGCTTATTTAGTCATAAAGTTCTAAACTTTACTAGTTTTTCTTATAGCTTATTAAGCTAGGGCTATTTTCGAAGGGTACTTGTAGCTTATTTGAGAAGTGTCTTATTTATAAGCCTATAATCTTTATCCGTTCTTCGAAAAAGCCTTGATAGTTTTTTTAGCTTAATCTAGTTTTTATGTCAAAAGTAGTTTTTTTATATAGATTTAATCTAGTTTTATTTTTACAAAAATTAGTTTTCAAAATAACTTATTTTTCTAAAAAATTTCATCTTATTAGCTTGTTTTGTCTTAACTTTTCATGTCTTATTTCTTATTACATCCTTCTACGTCTAAGGCCGGAGCTTAAGGGTCTTATAAGGTTGATAAATAAATAAAGTTTTTATCTTTATAGTTTTTATGAAAGTAATTAGTAGATAAAGTTGACACCTTTATTTGCTAATTAGTGAAGTAGAGCTTAAAAATGATAAACTTATTTGTTTATTAAGTTTGTAAGATAGGGTGATTATCGTTTATTTGCGGCTCTTCAATTTGGTTTCATTTTCTATCCTTTTTCAATTAATTTGTGTAGATTTAAATAGTTATTTTATAAAATGTTTGTTTATTCTTTATTTGCTATGCGTAGTGAGTAGTTTAACTTGTGTTTGCTAAGTGATTAGTGATTTGGAATTTAAGTGCGGTTTAAAAAGGTTTAAAAAATTAATAGTCAATTTACATACCGTCATTTATTTTTAATGCAATTTAAATACTTGTCATTTATTTTAAAAACACTTTACTTTACTTGTCACTTAATTTCTTGCAACTTGTTTTCTAAGGATTTTTATTCGTTAAACCTAAGCCCGCACTTAAGGAACATTTCACGTCACTTAGCAAGCATATTTGTCATTTTTATTAATTTTATTATAATCTTTTAGTTTTTAATCTTAGAATTAATATTAGTTTAATTTCTAGTATAAAAATAGTTTAAAACCAAAACCAAAATATTTGTCATTCAAGCACCAAACAAAACATTCTCATGAATTTCAATTCATCTCTCGCCGTCGAAACGACACTCGAAAGATAGACTATTATTTTTCCTAAAGTAATTGTCTTATCTGACGGGATATGTTATATATTACTACGACACGCTTTTGACGTTTATCAAAATGGCGCCGCTGTCGGTGAGAGGTGTAGCGATTTTTACGGGATTGTTTGTGTTCGAGCCTTGAAGACTCTTCCTTATGAAGTTATTTTCTTTATAAAAAAAATATAAATATACAAAAATATTTTTCATTTTCTCTTATTAATATATAAAAGCAAGAAAAATCAAAAAATAAAAATAAATAAATAATAATAATAAAAAGTAAAAAATAGTTTCTTTTCTTTTATTAGTTCCATTATCATATAAAAAATATATAAAAAAAGAAAAGAAATAAAATAAACAAAGTTGCATTTTGTGTCACTTGCGATATACAGCTCACCTTTGAAAATTAAATACTTTTAAAGAGCTACCATGAAGCTTGTTGATTAATTGGTTTAAGTTATCCGATCTCGTTTTGTCCTTTAATAAAATATATTGTTAAAAAAAACCTAAAACCAAAAAATAATCTTCTTTTTGTTCTTATTCATTTAATTCTTTTCTTAACCCTCTATATTGTTTAATTCTTATGGCGTCCCTCGGTTATCATTTGAACCCCCTCTTCTCAATTAAAGAATGCATGTCTTGTGGAGCTTTGTACACTGCAGACTTTTGTTGTTCAAAAGGAGGTCTTAAAGACAAGATTCTTGTTCCTAAACCTCCTCAGAATTGTGCAACTTGTGGAGATCCGGTTGATGGTCTAAATTGTCGATCTTGTGCTTTTGTGCGAAAGTTTTTGAGTGAAAGTTAGTATATAATTCATGATGAAAACGAAATTATAAACACTTCTGATGACAACACTAACGTTGTTAGTTCACCTCAAGAGCCATTCGTCTTCAATCAAGACCCCGGTGTAAATTCTTCGCAAAGTCCTCCACAAATTAACCACAATTTTTGTTTCGAGTGTGGTGATTCGTTAGATGGAATCTTTTGTCAATGATGCACTTGTAAGTCTTGTGGGAAAGGTGCTCATATTAGTTATAATTGTCCATCGAAAGCTCCGATTATCTCTAATCCGGAACCATGCAATCAAACCATTGATGAGTTCCCACAAACTTTGCCAAATGTTCATCAGACATGCAATTCTGGAGATGAGAATTCATTCACTTATGATTCTAAACCTAATTATGTTGATGATTCTCTTAACGTTTTCAACCCACCTCCACAACCTCTTATGTATTCTTGTGAATTTTGCGGGAACGATGCTAGATATGGTCACTATTGTACACCCCAAGTTCCGTTCATCTATCTGGAACCGTGTTACAATCAAGATTTTAATTTCCCGCAAGATTTTCATGATTTTCAACAACAATATCTTTGTTGTGAAAATTGCGGGGGCCCTCATGAAACTTACCAATGTGAACCAATAAATGAAGACTATTATCATGAGCAAAATTCTTGTTATGATTCTAATTCTTTCAGCTTTGACCAATTTCAACCCCCGCAATATACCATCAATCATCCAATCTTCAATGCTCAAAATAAGCTTCTCAATTATCAAAATAAGCTTGTGGAGCAAATGACATCCATATGTGATATGGTTGGTCAAATTATGCAAAAGAAGGAAGAAGAAAGGCGAATTGCGGAAGATCAAGCGGCTAAAGATCGATATTGAAAGATTCCCATTTGCTATGATGATGACAAGGACTATACCATTGCAATCACACCCGTTTTACTAACCGAGGAGACCGTTGACTCTCTCATAATGGAAGATGAGCATCTTGACACTATTTTTGCAACGGAATCAGACGAAGTAATAAAGTCTAGTGTTGAGGAGCTTGTCCTGATCCCAAGTGAGTCTGAGGGTATTTCCGATGGTATGTGTGAT
>BQNB010132061.1:2748-18688 GCA_026074375.1 Tanacetum coccineum | reverse complement strand
ATGTTTACTTGTGAATCAAATCAAAAAATATGAATCAATTTGCTAAAACGTAGATTTCTCAATCTTCTCAAAATAAAAATCTTCTCAATGGAATCGGAGCCTGTATATATATATATATATATATATATATATATATATATATATATAATATAATAAGTAAGAAAATTTTTAGATTAAATTATAATTAAGTATTTAAATAATCACTAATATAATGCATTAACTTTCGTAAAAAAAATATTTTAGTAAAACAATATTACTCATTTTATAAGTTTCTAAGAAAATGTGTACTCTCCTTATATATAGTACACATTAACACTATGCATGGTTAACACATGCATCTCTTGAAAACATAACTAAAATTACAAAAAAAATTGTCAACATTACAAGCATGTTGCATAAATAACACCAAAAAATCGAATACGATGACCAAAAAGACCATAGATAGCTCAACCAGTATATTTAAAAGCATATAAATGAAGAATCGAGTTATTTTAGGGACTTGAAATCCCTCACATACTGAGGGACTGATCTTGGCCGTCCAAAACCTTTGATCTAAACATCCTCATATGATTCATAAAAAAAGCGGAGAAGCCAACTACCCCCCATCAGTTACCTCATTTCCCCAAACCAACCGATACACACATAAAAACACACACATTCTCTCTCACAAAAATAAACCCTAACTGCAAATAAAAAAAATCAACCGTGATTTTACCAAATAAAGCTGATAAAACACGATAAAATGGAATAATAGAAGTTTATAACCACAAATCTGGTAAAAACTACGATTCAAAATGAACCGATTGAATTTCCAAACGATGGTACGGATCTTCAAATCAGTTATTTTGTTGTTATTTCCCTTTTTTGTGATTTTGTTGTTATTTTTGTATTTTGATGTGTTATTGATGTTGTTTATGAAGTTTTTTTCTATTTTTATTTAGTTAATTTGTTTGTCCATGGATTAATTATGGATTAGAATTGAGTATGGGCGATCTTGGTGTCGGAATGGAGGATCATTTGTTTATGAAGTTTTTTTCTATTTTTATTTCAGTTAGAAAGTGTTGCAATTATCAGTTGCTGATATGAAATTGGTGATTTACTTGCAGAAAACTCGACCTGTGGATGCTCCTTTAGACAAACGACGAAAAGTAGGCACTGGTAGTTTATTGCGATTAAGCGTGGTTCATTTGATGTTGTAAACATTCGGATAAGGAGTTTGTAAGTGTGTGGCTACTGCAAGTTTATTGCGAATGTTTTAAGTCTGTTATTGTGCCTGTGTGTCTGCAGTTTAAGCATTTGGCTGCTGCAATTTATAGCACTTAACTGCTGCAATTTATAGCGTTTGGCTGCTGCAATTTATACTGTTTGGCTGCTATAATTTTATTTGTGTCTGTTTGCGGCCTCTTGGTTTGGGATATCAGTCTTGTATTTATGTATATTATAGGTAGTTATTGGGTGTGTCCGACTTCCTATGGTGCTTTCTTTTCAAATGACTTACAAACCCATATCTAGTCATAAATAAATTGACAAACTTTTTCAAAATTTGAACAGTGGTTTTAAAATAAATGTGCATAATAATTAAAGATGTCGACTATCAAAATAAAACATAACGCTCTAACTACTAGTGGACCAAAAATGAACCCACAAGGCTCATATCATTATGGGATGATTAAGCCTGGCTGTACCATTATGCTAGAATAATACTACATTGATTGATAGGAATTTGGGGATATAGAGTGGGTGCGATGCAATGTAACCTTTACAAATAAACATATAGAAGCTATATCTTACACACACAATGTTTTGAGTTGTGTTGACTATCATCGACGGCTTTCGGATAAAAAATTGTTGAGCTCTTATATATAGGTAATACCCATTGTAATGCTTCTTCTAGTCGATGTGAAAGTAAAGATAATGATTATGTTTTTTTTATATGTGTGTGTTTGAACAGTGGAGATCATGACTTGATGGTTCTGTATTTGGGTACATTAAGCTGGATTGAATTGTTAAGCATGCCGGTTGTAGATGATTGGAGACCCTGGTTCGTAGACAAACAAGTAGCCGGGTTAGTTGTGTTGTCACTTGGAGCTGATGTGAATTCCTATAATCAAGATAAATGCATAAAATATTGATGTTTTGGCACTATGCTGCACATATATTCTTTTTTACAGGTACACCATGAAATACTTGAATGACAACTACTGCTTAACATTTGCTTCCGTAAAGGTGAATCTCGTCGCATGAAAATTGGACATGCCTTTTGGTTTAAAAAAAGTTCAATTAATAGTCTGAGTTTGAGCCACCCACTGAGAACTTGCAGCAGAGATCACGTTTTGGTTATGTGTCTAATTCGACAAGCTTCAAGAAAGATTCCACCTTTTCGACTTCAAATACATTTCGAGCTTCACAACTTAAGAGTAACTGATGTAAATAGAAGCACGTTTTATTTCCTTTGATTTTTTTCTTTATAGTGTGTTAAAAATATGGTTGTTTTAAGTGTAAAAAAAGATACTTATAATTGTATAAAGAGTTGTTGCAAATTTAATTACAAACCACTTGATATCTTGAATACATGCTTAGGCGAATGAAAAAAAAGAATTGACAAAACGTGGGATGTTGCCATAAACCAACTACAAAATTCTCAAGTATTTTTTATAAAATTGACAAAAAAAAGAATTGACAAAAAAGAAGAAGTAATATGAGTAATATGACAGGTGATATCTCACATTATATTGTTTTATCACATGAGATATTACTCTTAAGTGATTAAGAACGACAATTTAAATACTCTTCATCTTCCTTACAATGTTATATCACAGGAGATAAAGAAGCATCACTTACAAATACCAAAATGAATAAAAAGGAAGCAAACTATGAAAATAAAAACTTGACGTAGTCTTAAAATCAAACAAGTGTTTGCACTGCTTTTGAGCAAAATAAGAATTTGCCTAGGGCTTAACCCTTTTAATCCTACTAATAGTATAATATCATAAGTGATAGATAACATTGATTAATGTTAAGAATTTCAAAAAAAACCACAATTAGTGTCACATTATATTGCTTTATCACTTGTGATATTAATCATACGTGGAATACCATAACTAGTGTCACATTATATTGCTTTATCACATGAGATTTTATTATTATTTATTTATCATCGGTGATATTACAATGTTGGTGGTAATAAGTGTTAAGCCATGGGTGAATCTTAGTTAATAAAGGTTTACATTTATTTATCACTAGTGATATTACAATCTCAAAGGTAATCAGTGTTAAGCCACGGGTGAATCTTAGTTGATAAATGTTATATTTATCACTAGTGATATTACAATCTCATGGGTAATCAGTGTTAAGCCACGAGTGAATACTAGTTGATAAAGGGTATATTTATCACCGGTGATATATACATAAACTTTAAAACCTATACCAAAACCTTAAACCCCTAATCACTAAACCATATACCTAAAACTCTAAACCACTAACCATTAGGAATAATATCACAAATGATATATACATAAACATTAAAACCCCCTAACCACTAAACCCAATACCAAAAACCCTAAACCCATAACCACTAGGTATAATATCACAAGTAATATATACATAAACTTTAAAACCTATACCAAAAACCCTAAACCCCTAATCACTAAATCATATACCAAAAACTCTAAATAACTAACCACTAGGTATAATATCACAAGTCATATATACATAAAATTTAAAATATATACCAAAAACCTTAAACCCCTGACCACTAAACCCCATATCAAATACTAAAAACCCTAATCCCTAACCATTAAACCCTATACCAAACCCCTAAACCCTTAACCACTAAACCCTATACCAAAAACCCTAAACCCCTAACCACTAGGTATAATATCACAAGTGATGTATATATAAACCCTATACCAAAAACCCTAAACCATTAACCATTAGGTATAATATCACAAGTGATAGTTCATAAACATTAAAATTTATGCCAAAAACCCTAAACCCCTAACCACTAAACCCTATAACAAAAACCCTAAACCCTTAACCACTATGTATAATATCACAAGTGATAGTACATAAACTTTAAAATCTGTATCAAAAATCCTAAACCACTAATCACTAAACCCTATCCCAAAAACCGTAAACTCCTAACCACTAGGTATAATATCACAAGTGATATATACATAAACTTTAAAACCTATACCAAAAACTCTAAACACCTAACCACTAAACCCTATACCAAAACCCTAAACCCCTAACCACTAAACCTTATACCAAAAACCCTAAACCTTCCTGCCTAACCACTAAACCCTATACCAAAAACCTAAAACCCCTAACACTAGGTATAAAAATTCGCCTAAAAAGGCTTAATCCTTTTATTACTACTAACAATATAATATCACAAGTGATGGATAACATTGATTACATGTTAAAAATTTCAAAAATAACCACAATTAGTGTCACATGATATTGCTTCATCACCTGTGATATTAATCATATGTGAAATATCATAATTAATGTCACATTATATTGCTTTATCACATGAGATTTTATTATTATTTATCAATCACTGATGATGTTACAATGTCGATAGTAATAATTGTCAAGCCGCGAGTAAATCGTAGTTGATAAAGATGCATCTAATAAGACAAACTTTTAATGTTGCATTAATTTATATTACATGTCTAATATCACTTGTGATATTTCATAAATATAACATTTATAAACAAAGATTCACTCGTGGCTTAACACTGATTACCCCTTAGATTGTAATATCACCGGTGATAAATATAACATTCATCAACTAAAATTCACATGTCACTTACTACCCCTGACATTGAAATATCATCTGTGATAGATAAATGTGAATTTTTATTAACTAATATTCACACTTGGCTTAACACTTATCACCTTTGTAATATCACCGGTGATAAATAAATAAGAACCTTTATTAACTAAGATAAACCCGTGGCTTAACAACTACAACAAGACACAACAATGCAACATAAGCCTTACATGAAACTGATGATAGGTACAATATTATATTACCTTTGTCACATAATAATAACAAAAATGACTAATGTTGAACATAATAACTATATAGCTTATTGATAGAATATTTTATTACCTTTGTCACAAAATAATTACAAAAATGACTAAAGTTAAACATAATAACTATTAAAAGTCTAATGCCGTTTAACAACAGCTAGCTAAAAGGGGATCAATAGTTTAACAGTAATAATAATCATATGATTAAACTAGCTTTACATAATGCAATGATGATTGACCAAATCAAGAAAGTATGTTAAGCAAGAAAAGACACACTTTTGGTTGATAAATGATCACCCCGTGATTGCATTTGCATGTACTAACAACCAACAAACGAACCCACCATCCATAATTTCAGATGTCTCATGAAAAGTAAAGGTGTGATTTAGAATCACCACCCATAGCTTAACGTACATATTACATTGTATGTTCAGAAACTATTGAGTTGGGTGAGCATCAAAACAAGTTTATCACTAGAAGGGCGATCAACCGACATATCAGACAGACAAACTGCAACTATCCTTACAGCTATTAACATCTCGTCTTCTTCCATTTCTTCACCTAATAGACTTTTATCAAGCGCGTCTCGTCCATCCCCTGCTTCTACAATTTGTCTAAACCACATTCCCTTATCACTCCTACTATTGCTTCCACTACCACTACCACTCCCCTTAAATATTGCGTCGCTTGGATCTTTACCTGTTAACAGTATTCCAAGTATCACCCCAAAGCTGAAGCTGTCACTTTTTTACGTATATATACTGCAACCAAATCCATTTACAAATATCAAAACTTTAATAACTACATAACACAAGTACAAATATTAAACTAAACATTATGTTCATTATCAAATTATACCTGAAATTTGGGAAACATTCAGGTGAGTAATAATAACAGTTATGATTGCGTGATGAGGTTCCATGTCGATCAAAACTAGTGTGCAACACATTGAGTTAGCCAGGTTCAAAATCAGCATCTAACAAGACATTTGAAGGCTTCAAGTTATAGTGCAAGATAGACTGAGTACACGTAAAGTGAATATACTGAAGTTCATTAATAATCCCTACTACAATTTTGAGCCTTGCGTCCCAACCAAGTTGCAACTCATCTCCCCTCATTCTATTCATGGCATCTTCAAGGCTGCCAGTAGGAACATAATCATAAACAAAACAAAACCTATCTGGTGGCTGGTGCACATATGCTTTTAAGCTCATCAAAATGCCTATGTTTCAAACTAGCAATTGTCTCTAGGTCCTTTTGTACGCGCCTTTTGACAGTTTTCTTATGTTTGTGAATTTGAAAAGGGTGAAGCTTCTTAAGGGCTAACGATGCATTAAGGATCATGTAATAGTTGCCACCAAGCAGCTGCAAGTGATCATTAGATAGTGATTCAAGTGACTTGGGTGAGATATGTGGTAAGAAAACAATAGGGCCATTAAGGATAGGGGTTGTTTTGATGTACCTAAAAGTGCATCTAATAAGACAAGCACAATAAGAGCAGATCTAATAAGACAAGCACAATACAACATAAAACGAAGATATAACAACCAAAAAGAAAGTAATTATACCAGCAAATATGAAGTAAGGGCATCTCCTTAATCTGAAAATCGGAACAATCTCAGTCATAAGACCTCAACGAGGCTTAACAATACAAGGATTTTGAATAATCCCAGAGGAAAATTGTGCTTCTGAATGTTGCAACTTCTGCACATCCTTCATATAGTATTCTACACTAACCCGATAAAATCCTATACTCGTATTCTCAAAATAAACTAATATCATGAGCTATAATCGTGGCTAATAAAATAAAATCTCAGAGATTTTCGCTAGTTTGACTCTCGTAACAATCATCACCAAACGCTAACAAAATACTAAATCACTTTAATAAATGGTTTCATCATCAAAGAAACTACTAATAAAACTAAACCACAATAAACTACTAAATTCATATCACGAAAAATTCCAACAAACTGATACATCTATTATCGCACGTGAATCATTTATCATCAACATCGGCATCATCATCAAACTAATTATATAACTAACAATAACGATAAGCTACAAAATTCACATTAGTTCAAATCGACAGAACACTACATCAACAGATATGTCATTAAATCACGTGAAAGTTATTCAGTACGAACAATTAGCAAATTAACATCAACGCCATA
The DNA here is from genome assembly GCA_026074375.1 of Tanacetum coccineum. Lineage (NCBI taxonomy): Eukaryota > Viridiplantae > Streptophyta > Magnoliopsida > Asterales > Asteraceae > Tanacetum > Tanacetum coccineum. Next base: position 11,477 of record BQNB010132061.1, on the reverse strand, counting down.
CAGCTAATCAAATTCAAAACTACTTTAACATATTCTAGACTAATCGTAAACACCACCGGATAAAAAGGCATTGATTGATTTGGATTTATAAGAGGCATTGATTTGCAGTAGTGAAGTGAAAATTAGGGGTTACCTGAGAACCGGTGAGAATGGTTAAAAGCGAAGCGACGACGTACCACTGCGTCTCATTCTCCGGTGGTGGTGGTGGTGGTGATGGTTGAATAAAATGAATAATGGATTGGGTTAACTTAGGGGAAAGTGGGGAGAGAGAGTCTGGACGAAAACACACATTTAGTGTGTGAAAATAAAATGACCGAAAATAAAAGAAAAAAAATAAAATGCTTTATATAGTTGGGAGAAAAATAGGTTTATTAAGTTTAAATCTTAGATTAATCCCCACCATTAGATCAAACCCAAATAGATGGTGAGGATTTGTCCCTTAGTATGTGAGGAGAAACTGGTATGCAAATGAACTTTTCTCAAGAGATAAAACATATCAAACCTGGTTAATCTTGCAATCACCATTCTACTACAAAATAAATTATAAAAATAATCAATCGACAACATATCATATATTTTAAATCGAACTCAAAATAATCGTTTATTTGTAATCACATATTTCTAAAAACCCAAAATATTTAAATTAATTGGATACATACAGAAAATCAAGAAGTTGTATGAGTGAAATCAGATGATGATAAGAGGGATTTGTATGTGTGTTTTAGAAATCGATGATACGCCTATGTAGAAACTTGTTTTATGTTATTTTTGGATTTTTGAATCGGCGGAAGAGTGATTGGGTGATTCGAAATTGCAATGTGATTTTTGAAATGTAATATAGGAGGTATAGAAGAGTATTCCAGAAGCTGTTACGAATCATTTATTGCTTAACAAAAATACATTTTTTAAATCGGTGAAGGTTTAATAGATGTTTGAATAAAATAATAGGTAACCATTAGATTAAGCTTGATGGATCAATATCAAATTAAATTATATGAGTGACTTAGTTGTAATAAAATAGAAAAGTAATGGCATTGTGTACCTAATTTAATTAAGGTGTTTAATAGCATTTATGCATCCAAATAAATATGCGATTCAACACTTTCGATGAGTGGTTTAATAGCATTTACGCATCCTACATGATTCTTGTTTATATCTCTTATTATTTTTTATACTTTTCATGTTATTATATGAGCTCAACACTTTCGAGTGATACATGTTTTATCAAAGAGATATGTTTTGTACTATTAAAAAGCAATAAGTGAAATTGTGACTCATGTTTTAATGCTTTCACTAATTATTTATTTTTTCTATATATTAGTGACACATTATATCTTTTTAACTTGTCATGCACAATAACATTTACTTTTTTATATATTAGTGACACGTTCTTTTATTTTATTTGTTTTTCTAGTAGCACATTATTAGTGACACATTAATTTTTTTGTTTGTTTTTTTATATTTATTAGTGACAAAATAACATTTACTTTTTATATATTCGTTTTTTATTTATTTTCTTTTATAATTAGTGACACATTATTAGTGACATATTTTTTTATTTTGTTTTTTATATATTAGTGACATATTCCGTTTTCTATTTGTTTTTCTATATAGTGGCACATTATTAGTGACACATTTTTTTATGTTAGTGACCTATTCTGTTTTTTAAACACATTTTTAAATTATATATACTTTTAGTTAATCAAAATTCATTCAGCTTTAGGCTACCTTTTTTAGCTACGTTGTAGAATCAAGATTTTGGGAAAAAAATTGTGATACACATGTATTATTTATTTTTATTTTTATAATTTGGTGATACATTAGAAGTATTTTTCCTATAAACACACAGGTTTTTTTTGATAACGTGATACATGATTCGCTCTTTGACGATCTTGGTGACACACCATCGTTACGGTAGACAAACAAGCTCTGTTCTTTTAGTCATCTCTTGATACATAAAATAAATAAAGAATATGACTTATCTTTATTAAAAGATAGTATCAATTACGTAGATATGATGCCACGAATAAAAAAATACGAAGAAAAAAAAAAAAAAAAAAAAAAAAAACAACCCAAAAACAACACACAGTGCTCACTTTGAAACTAAAAAGAAAACAACTATGAATATAAACAATCAAAATACTCAATAAAGTGATACACCACAACCTTAACTCTAAGCTTAATTAGATTACTATTACTTGATATACACAAAAAAAGTACAACTAGCATGGCAATTCGAACTTTCAACTCCTGTTTATATTTTTAACAAACTCAACCCTTTATCTAACAAACTCAAACTTTATACATGGTATCACTTGCTTTTGTGTGTCATGTTAGACAATTCGTTGCTGTCAATGTAGAGACATGAGTGAAACCGTTCACTGGGAAAAAGAGTGGCGACAGAAAACAAGAATGCCATGAGGTTGCGGGTAACAGGAAACAGGATTCTTTCAAAAGTTGATTCTGTTTATATATTTTCGATTTTATGTCGCAAAAAGCTATCGAATTAAAAATAGGTTCGGTTAGAGGTTTTTTACCCACGATTACAATTTCAAAAACATGGATTTCGGTTGGAGTTTCATGTTGTAGTACAGTCGACGGAGATTGTTTTTTGCCGGAATTTGAATTAAGAATGGGATAGTTTGGGTTGCTTGTATATGGATGAGAAAGACACGTGAAAGAGAAAATGATGGGAGCAGTTTCAGTTTTTCTTTTGATGTAAGCAACAATTAGGCTTTTGACTAGGAATTAAAAGAATTGTACAATGTCTACATTGCCCTTTTAGTATTATTGTTATTTTATTTCAATTTTAATGCAGAATTTACACATGTTAACCTCCTATTGGTTCCTATTATATCTTACTTTATAGTGTTCATCATTTGAACATATATATATATATATATATATATATATATATATATATATAAATGAAAAATATATTTTTAAATAAAAATACAAATATTCGTGAGAAGATGATAATAAGAAAACTTTTCTTTAAAAAAGTTCCCAAAAATTCCTAAAAAAAATCCATTAAATCAGGTATGTTGGAGCATAAAAACTTTGTGTAAAAGAAGGTTTTTCCTAATTTTGGGTTTTTTATACGATTTTCTAATGCCAAAAAAAGAAATTTTGATGCACAAAAAAATTTTGATGCACAATTTTTCGACTTTTATATAGTTTTGAATGCTCAATAAAATTTTGATGCAAAAGTCAAAAGAAGGTTGAGTACAAAAACAAATTTTTTGAATGCACACAAAACCGATTTAATGCACAAACGTTTTCTTTTATAATTTTTTTTCGGATAAAACTATCCACTTTTAGAAAAACCTTCCTTCACAGACGTTTCATGCACCAACATACACGATCTTGTGGAATTTTTTCAAAATTTTTTAAGAACTTTTTTCAAAAAATAGAATCTTGTTTAACCTTCTCACGAATCTTTGTCCTGTTTTATTTGATCTTTATACCCTCATATATATAAATAAATATATCATATATTATATATAATATATATATATATATATATATAATATGCTCCGATTCCGTTGAGAAGGTTTTTATTTTGAAAAGATTGAGAAATCTACATGTGAGCAAATTGATTCATATTTTTTGATTTGATTCACAAGTAAACATCATTTAATAGTGAATCAAATCTATAAATCACAAATTTGATTTATAAATCATGATAAAAATCGAGTTTATGGTAATTGATTCCAGTACATTTGTGGTAATAGAAGATTCAATATTTTTACTTATATTGCAAAAACGAGAGATTTTTTAACATTGATTTGAATTTTTTACTCATTTTGAATTATAATCACATTAAAATGAGTTTTAAGCTTAAAAAACGTTAATCAATGTTAAAAATCTATCATTTTTGAAAACCTTCTCAATCTTCTCAAAATAAAAACATTCTCATCGATCCGGATTAAATATATATATATATATATATATATATATATATATATATATATATATATATAGGCTCCGGTTCCGTTGAAGAATTGTTTTTATTTTGAGAAGATTGAGAAAACTACGATTTGGAGCAAATTGATTCATAATTTTTTGATTGATCACAATTAAACATCATTTAAATAGTTAACAAACTTTAAAACACAAATCATAGCTAAAATCGAGTTATGGTAATGATTCCTTCAAATTTGTATAGAGATTCAGTATTTTACTTATATTCAAAACTAGAATATTTTAACATTGAGATTCGAATTTTTTTACACATTTTTAATTATAAATCATATTAAAATTAGTTTTACCGCTTGAAAAACTGAATAAAATTAAAAACTATCGTTTTTGAAAACCTTATCACTTTTCCTTAAATAATCCATTTCCAATCGAATCTCCGATTATATATAAATATATAGACACACACACACACTACACACACAAAGTATATATATATAAAATATATATATATATATATATATATATATATATATATAAGATATAAATATATATATATTATTATAAAATATATTATGTATATATATATACAACACACACACACACACACACACACACACACACACACACATATAAAAAGTATATAACATACATACATCATACATATATATTATATATATACATGACATATAACATATATAATCCGGATCGATTAAGAGGTTTTTATATTTAAGAAGATGATTAAAAAAACTCAATTTATATGTATTAAAATCAAAATGTGCAAAATACAAATTGAATCAATGTAAAAAATCACTCAATTTACGATATAAGTACACTACTGAATCATCTGTACTATTTTAATGAATCTTAACCATAACTCAAAATTAACAATGATTTTTGAATCATAATTGTTGAAAATATTAGATTTGGGTTCACTATATAACTGATGTTAACTTGTTTAATCAAATAAAAAAAAATGAAATCAATTTTCTCAAACGAAAGTATTTCTCATAATCTCAAAATAAAACCTTCTCAATGTAACCGAGACTATATATATAGAAAAATATATATATAATATATATATATATATATATATATATATATATATATATATGTATATATATGTATGTATATGTCTTTGCGTTTGTCGTCCGCAAATTAAAATGCCGAAAATTAGAATTGCTAGAAATTTTTAATGCTGAAAAATTCAAACTCTCGCTTTTTAAATCTCACTGTCTGTTTGGTTGACAAATAAGAAGCCAAAGGATATTAAACTGAAAATTGGTAAATGACATAATTGACAACAACAAAACTTGTAAAACATCAGATTAAAAAAAAACTTGTTTCCATAAGATAATCTAAGTTATAAGGTAATCTTTAATTACAATGTTGGATCCATGTATACGCATCTACCAAAACTAAACAATCGTTGTACAAGAAGATATCATTGAGAGTTATTATTATTATCAATAATAATCTTGAGAAAAAAAACTAAAATAAAATGGAGCTTCACCATTAATTAAAAGCCCCGTCATATATTTCATAAGCTTGGTCTCATAATTTTAATTTTACTTACAAACCTAATAACGACAAACCTATGATGGACCTCTAATTAGTGAAATTGAATATGTTGCGTTATGGTAGTTGGCTAGCACGTATACGTTACGAATATGTGAGCCTATTGGGGGCACACGCGTTAAACACTTAAAGTATGTTTTACTTCACGATAATTATTTAATAGTTGTTAATTACGTTAATTGTTTAACTAGCTTAACAAATATTTAAATATGAACCAAAGGGATTAAAATTGACAAAACCCAAACCTTGTGGGTGTCACTTGTTGGCCAACCCATATAGTTTCTAGAAAGGGGTTTTGGAATCAATTTAGGAGATAAGGGATAAGAATTGTATTGTGATAATGATTATGAGGGTATCCTAGTTTATCTACAACTAGGGTTTAAAGGCTATATAAACAAACCCTTATCCCTCATTAATTTATTCGATCCCATTAAATTAACCCTAAATATCACTCGGCATAAAACAAATCAAAAACCCAGATTCTGTTTTTGGTTGGTTCGTATACCAGAAAGAATAATAATGTTCATACATGAATATTGTTCATTCTTGAAATTTATATACATCATGCATAATGCATGTGATGGTAATATACATGCATACGTGCATGGTATATAACATATCTCATTCTCCTCCATGTGTGACGTGATTTATCCCTTATCAATGTTAACAGTGATCGGTTCTTAAACCTTTTAGGGTTCGATCATGTTAAGTCAAGAACACCCAACTCTAGTTTGTTTGTGGTGTTTATTCGTACTCTAATTAGGGTTTTACTTGGTTTTCGCTACAAGCTCACAAGGGTGCGTTTGGTTATTGATTCAACACGTGGGGTTTGGTTCGTGAAGGTTGACTAGCAATCGACTCATACTCGGTTGACGTGTTTGTGTGAGCAGCCGTAGAGGCAGCAATTTAACTGCTAAACTTGTTTCAAGATCAAGATCAAGAGGTAAGTAATTATTTACTTTTTATGTTATAATTATTTACTTTATTAAGTGTTAATCTATGTGCCTTAACTAGATCCAATCCACTGCGTACTCGTAGCTAAACTGGTTATTTAGAATGTTAAATCCCAACAATACACAACCATAATTTCCTAAATGCTAGATTGTAACCACCATTGGCTTTCGATGTCAATTCTAAAACTATCAGATATGAGACAGTTACTCTTCCCTGCAACAAAAAGATTCCTACTGTTAGAGATGCAGTTACCAGCGGCAGTTCATGAGACATTATCCTCATTTCTTGACAGATATGCAATTAAATGCCCTACCCAATTCACTGTGACCACAAATATTGAACTGTAGCTCACATACTTTCCTGCATTCGAGCAACACCTAACAACAAGACATCAATCAGTTGTTGTAAGTTCTTAGTTTATATCATCTCAATACTTGGACTGATATATTGTAAGATCCCTATATGTATCGACTCTTATAATTATCAAGTAATATGATTATGTAACTTATAAAATGATATAGGAGTTTTTACTTTTTATGCAGTTTGTAACTTTGAATACAGTTTGGGTAACTTTTAACTTATTTGACCCGTAGTCAATGCAGAACCCACATCGACCCTTTAGCAGAATGAAATTGCCACCACTAAAAATTCTTTTCAGCTGTGTTTATTCTCTATTTGTTCAGTTTAGTTATTACTAAAAAATCTAATGAAATGTGGTTATCAGGATGGAACATGGGATACCATCAAGTGAAGTTTAACTTTCGTTAGGGACTTAACAGATGTATGTTTGTATTCATACTTCTCATTGCTCGATGAACTCTGGAAACAAGACCCGCCATGGAGTAGAATTGAGATTAAGTTAGATACATTTCCTTCTTAAAGTTGAAAACATGGGTCATATTTAGGCTCAGTTTCATGTTGTGAAGCTCATTGTTGTGTTGTTGTGTTGGGTGGTTTATGTTCCTATAGCCATTTTGGTGTGTTTGCTAGGGTTTGTGGTTGACTTCCGATGATCACAGTTCTTGCAGCCCTGAAAAGCCCTTACATGTTGCTAAAGGGATGGCACCGTCTAAGGCCTGTTTTTGTAGAGTATATGTGTCCCATTTGCAGGTCTAGCGATCTTATTATGGCCTTTTGTTGTTGCTGGAGCGTTGTTGGGTTCTATGTTGGCTAGCATTATTTTTGGTTTTTATGCAGCTGTTGTTGTCTATCAGGTCGTTTCAGCCGAAAGGTGGTTATTTTTTTCTCGTTTATTTATAATTTTGTTGCTATAACTTGACCCGGAAGTACACAAGGCTAATGAAATTATCGTTTACTAGGTAAATTACAAATATAAACTAGGGGTAGTTTGGTCATGCTGGTATAATAGTCAAATTTGTTGGGCCTTTCGATGTTTTTGTAGCTCAGTGGCTTACTTGAAACTTTTAGTAAAAAGACAACCTAACTTTTGCAAAAGTTTTAGTGAGTCTGCAGTTATACAAATGTTGATGGGGCCACGCAGAGTTGGCTAACTAACTGAAATGGTCTGAGATGATTTGAATACCCTGTCTTATATTTGTTGGTTGGTCGGAACATAAAAATGAACACCCAACATCGAGTGCTATGCTGGGTGGCCTTACGAGACATATCCCATCTTTTAACGCGCAAACTTCAGAACTTCTTTTTGTTTAACTATTTTATGATAAAAAACATATCAACGCTACCTACACAAATACGCTGGTGGCCACTCAATTTGTACTTCACAACATGCACTTTTGAGTTTGCTATATGTCTAGTTTATATTCAAATAAGCGATACGGAGAAGGGTATCTGTTTATAAAAAATCACTGATCTTGATGAATCTTCGTGGTTGATATTCTCCGTGAAGAGAAAGTTAATTTCAAGACTTTTGATATCTTGTCTGATGAGGAGGTAAGGCAAGGCCTAAAAGTCTACTCAAACTGGTCTAGTTACCCTCAACTATACATCAAAAGTGAACTAATTGGTGGATCGGATATTGTCTTGGAAATGCAAAAAAGTGGAGAACTTCAAAAGATCTTAATCGAAAAAGGTATTATTTCTCTCGAGGAGCGTTTGAAGAAGCTAGTTAACTCTGCACCTGTTATGCTCTTTATGAAGGGTACCCCAGATGCCCCAGAATGCGGTTTTAGCTCAAAAGTCGTTAATGCCCTTAAGGAAGAAGGTATAAAGTTCGGATCTTTTGATATTTATAGCGATGAGGAAGTTAGACAAGGTCTGAAGGCGTTCTCAAATTGGCCTACTTTCCCGCAACTTTATTA
>BQNB010132060.1:0-18688 GCA_026074375.1 Tanacetum coccineum | reverse complement strand
TTGCGTTTTGCTTCATCATTGCGTTTTGCTGCTTGCGTTTTGCTTCATCATTGCGTTTTGCTTCATCATTGCGTTTTGCTGCTTGCATTTTGCTTCATCATTGCGCTTTGCCTCTTGCATTTTGCCTAGAAATCCTGCGTTTTGCTCATTAAGATTTGTCAAACATTCTTGGTTGGGATTTGCCAATCATTCTTCGTTGAGATTTGCCAATCATTTTTCGTTGAGACTTGCTACACCTTGACCTTCTTTAGACAACAAACCTCAAGGACTTAGAGCTTCATTTTGGACTTAACATACAATCAATTAACATAAACAAACCTTACAATCAAACCAACAATCAACTTAATCATACTTGAAACGTCAATTAATTATTCATTCACGGTTTCTTCTTGATTTTGTAAAATCCCACGAAAGATACGATTCTTTTCTCGGTTTTAATCAAAGATTTGTAAAATCCCGTGAACGTTAATTCATTTAAAACCACAATCAATCACTTCATAACACTTAAGTTCTGATATCCATTTACAACAACATCATTCATAATGTCAAATTCAAATACCAATATGCAAACTCAAACATCAAGTGTTCTTCAGAATGACACAGTTTCTTCTTGTTCAATTTCTAAAGTTCAAGAGAAGACACAACTTTCAAGAATTAAATGCATGAACAGTCTTCGAGCAATTCAGTCACAACTCAAGTTTCTCATAGAAACTTTACAAGATTTTGGTAACATGCATATCTTCAAGAGAACATTCTCTCAAGACTTGGATTTACTAGAAAATCATCTTACCAAAGAAATAATTTCTCAGACTGATTGCAAGACTACTTTGACAAAACTCAGAACAACGTTTGAAAATGCTTTCAATTCAGAATTAAAAGCGCGTATGCAGAATTATACAAGATATGATGCTCAATCATTTTACGATGCAATGATCTTTAACATGGATTCCCTCTGGGAAATACATGGCTTGAGATAACTCTTCATCAACATCGAACTCCACAATTGTTTTGAACAAAAGAATTAGTTGATGCATACACAAGAAGATCATTCAAATCATTTCAAGCAATTGAATGTTGATTCATTGAAAGTTGATTTAGTTGTCATACAAAATACTTGTTCTGAGAAAGAAGACAGTAATTTAGAGACTGCATCCAGCAAATTAGTAAAAGAATGCAGCTTGAATTCTGAAACAAAAGACTTGCATGCAAATCATAAGACAAGGATGTCAAAAGCAAAAGAAAGATGCATGGGCATATTTTCCGATCTCTTCATTCACACATTCAAGATTCTTTTCTAAAGAGGACTTAAACGGATCTCGTATGAACATTGGATTCAATCGGGCCATTCATGTCACTCTTTGGTCAACGATTAATGAGTCTTTCACAAGTACGTTGCTTCTCATACGTATATCAAAAATACAAAAGCTACTTGACAAGTTAAATTTCAAGTAGATGATCCATGTACCATTAACTTAGCCACTTCACACCACAAAATAGCATTAGCATTTTGGCGTGGTAATCAACTCAGTTCAGATGTTCTATCGATTCTCAGTTTACTTTGGATTATGACTGTCATATATCATGACAAGTTCTTTGTGGATTTAATTTGAAGCGAGGTGTAACACTTCAGAGATTACACTTATCACTACACGCTGGGGTTGGGCTTGGTCAGTCCGGTCGCGGTGTGGGCGTGAAGGGTCGTGAGGAGGGTGGGGTGTTGGTGGCACACTTGGATGTTGGTTGAATTTTTGCTGATGCTTAATCTGTTACTGTCTTGCTGAAAGTACAGTCATCACAGACAGTATGATGAGGTAAATAAAAGAGAAGATGCGACGCAAGAGAGTAAGTTGATACGGGGTAAAACCAGTAGATGCTGATTGGTTGTCAAAAAAAAGCAGTTGGACAGAATCAAAAGTGCCAAGATGAAGCAAGCACAGGTCAGGGAATGATACAGATATGATGATGCAGATATCAGACCCATATATGACGAAGAGCCAATGGCTGAGGTACAATTGACTGCTGAATGCAATATCTTTGCTATAGGACAACAGAATACTGAGCAACCTGAAATCATTAATGAATTTAGGTTTGACCGGTTATCCTGGAAAAAAGGTCAAGTTAAAATTCCTGGCTTCGATCTTCACCTGATAACCTGATAATCTGGAATACTCAAACAATACCTGAGTCTGAAAATATTTTACTCAAAAAGACCGTTGCCCAACTTCAAAAAGATCTTTCAAAAATAGAAGCACATTGTATTTCTCTCGAACTCAAATATCAAAATCAAGCTTTAAAATCAGGGCAGCATGGTCAAATTTTGAATGAAATAAGTAATAAAGCCAATATCAAAAAGGAAATTGATGTACTTAAAATAATGAACATCAAATTAGAACATAGCGTGGATAAATTACGTAAGGAAAATGAGACTTTAAAAAAGCATTACAAAGATTTATATGATTCTATTAAAATAACGAGATCTAAAGACTATTAGAACAGAAAACTTCTTTGCTTGTCTAATATGCTGATTTAAAAAGCTCAGTTTCAGGGAAAGTTTTTTGCAATTGCTGGCTTTAAAAAATGACCTAAGGAAGTTAAAAGGAAATAATGTAGATACTAAGTTTGATAACACATCAGTCTTGGGGGAAACTTGGTTTTATAGTCACAAGAAACCAATCAGTTGGTTAGACAATACCGAAATGCGTTTTTAATTCCGAAAGGTATCTCAATTGTCAAAACAACGGTTTGCCTCCCAAGTTGATGTGAAATAACAATTTGTCAAGCACAGTAAACTTTTCAACACTATTTTCTAAGAGAAGTGAAATCCGTTTTTGCAAAACCTGATTCATATGATTGCATCTAGCGAATCTAGGAATAGTTCTCAGAACATGCCAAGATTTAGTTCAAATGACATGGTTTATAATCACTATCTAGATGAAGCAAAGAAAAAGATACAAGAAAGAGATAGGAACTCAAAAACTAGTGTGACACCTTCTGCTAGATTTCAAAGCACTGCTGATGATAGCAAACCAAAACCTAGGAGCAACAATCTAACACCTAGGAGTTTGCATGTATCTAAGAGTAGTTGCCTAACAATAACGGCTATGCCAAAAGCAAATCACTCTAAGAGTTCTAGTTCTTTTTCATATTCAAAAAACTTTGTTTGCTCTACATGTCATAAATGTGTCTTTAATGCAACAAATCATGATGCGTGCTCATACAAAATCTCCTAAGGGAAGTGAATTCAGTGCAAAAGACGCAATCCATAAGACTAGAACAGTAACAAAACCGGCAGATCAAAGTGGTTCATACTCAGAAACCATGCTAGGCAGATACTTACAGGACATATGTGTTCTCCTAATATGTACTTTCGATGTGTATGAGAAATATCTCTAGGTATGATCTTTGGTGGAAAACCCACGGGTAGAAATTTCAAATTTGGTTGGTCTTAGTGGATTCCTCAGGAAATTTATTCGATTCTTGGCACAAGCATGGTTAATAGTGAATCCCCCACGGTGGTTCAATGTAGTATCCCTAATATTCATGAATGCAAACAAACTCTTGATGAAAGTGCAGGTACATCAATCAATGTTCAGAAGGAACAAAGTCTTAGCTTAAGTGCAGGTACCCTATGTAATGTCAACAAGGAAAATCTCAGAGTATGGTTGCTGAAAAAGCTGATATCTCATAAACCATTGTCAAAGTGGATTCACAAATGATGTAATTGCAAACGATGTTTGTACAAAACGGTTCAAGCCTCGCACCACAATGTCAACAGAAGTTCATCATGCAACTGAGATAGTAACAAAGTCAAATGAGCTGGATTTGCTATTCGGTCCTTTGTTCGACGAATATTTCAATAGAGAAAATCTAGTTGTTTCAAAGTCTTCCGCTGTTACTACTGCTGATGCATCCGATAAACGTCAACAACAACCAGATTCAACTTCATCTACTTCAACTCTAGCAACAACTATCACTGCTGATGGAAACTTCGATTTGTAAATATTTTTATTTCTCTTTTTATTTTGATTTATAAATATTTTTGAAAAAGAAAATACAAAAATATAAAACCAACAAAAAGAAAATACAAAAATATAAAATCTAGAAAAACAAAATATAAAATCAGAAAAATGTTGTCAAATATACCCTAAAAGAATCTTCTCGACATGTCTCTTGGAATCGATAACATTTACGTACCTAGAAATGTTGATTAACATCGACACGGGCGTGTAAATGAAGTTCGACCAAGAGTTTCAAATGCTTTCAAAACATGTCATTTCTAAATTTTTCTCTATGACTTATGTACATTTCAGTGCATAACTCGGACCCGAATGTAATAGGGAAGTGTACGCTTTAGTGCGCTTACTCTACAAATAGAAGAGAAGTCTTCTATCATGGTTTTTAAAACCGTTGTACATAATTTTCAAAAAGAACTTTTAATGTCAAATTGTCTACAATATAATTTGTGGTATTTTTCCATAAAAAGTGGTATTTGTTAAAATTGTGTGTTCAACACTCCCTTTCTCGAATAAGTTTTAAAGAATTGTAGTACGTAGAATGTCATTTTATGTGAATCAATTTTTGAGGGGGAGCTTTTTAAAACAAAGCCTTTTAATGTGTTGGATACATCTCATAAATGTCAATTTTATGTATCCAAACACATTTTGTGAAATTAAAATGTGGAAACTTAATGTCAATTAATAATATACATTGTTCACTAAGGCATCTCACTCCGTCTTCAACATTTTGTGGTGTCATATCAATTTTTCATTGCAATGTCAAGTTTTTATAAATATTGGTATCCCACATATACTGTTGAAGGGGAGCTTTCAGAAAATGAATTCATGCAATATCGTGGTATAATTTTTCTCCCCATGGAATTTTTCATGTCAAATTTTAATCAATTGGTATTTCAAATACTAAGTGTTTTATTATTTAAAATAAGGGGAGAAAATGTGATTAAAATATGATATAGAAGAATGTGATCTTTAAGACTCTAAGTGCAACTCTTTCCTTCATGTGCTAAACAATTTCTAAAATCTCGATAAGAAACATGTGTAGGGGGAGTATTTGAAAAAAAAAAAGTCAGAAAATGGTTTTATGGTTTGATCTCATACCCAACAACCTATTAATTTCACGATGAGTCTGAAGTCATAAGGTGGTTAGGTTAGAAATAAGTCCTATGATCCAACCAGAACCGGAGGGATCTACCCAAGGACAATCCATAGTTAGAAATAGCAGTCCTTAGGTATGATTGGAGATGAATGTGTATAAGGGAAAAATGCCGACTAAGATTGAGCTAACACTGGAACAATCACAACAAGGTGTTAGTAATGACGTCTTGGTAAGCATTGAAGGGGTTGAAGAATTAAAAAGAAATGTATGGATAAAGGGTGAAAACAAAGCAGCCCTCCACACAACTTAGGCAGAAACCGGGTCAATACATAATCTATCAAAATCACAAAGATGATTGTTGATATGGATATTGCATCGTTGGGGACCAGTTGATGGCATGCACAACCCTTCGTGCCATTCGGAGTTTCTCTCAAAAGAAAACTTGTCTCATTTGTTCACAGAGATACACACGTTATCTATTTACATCCTCACTCCGAGATTGTTTGATACTGAATAGGTGTACGTATGCTTCTAGCTCCCGATTACTAAAACCAAAGTGCACAAATCGAGTCTAGAGCCAGAAGAGATCAAATTATAAATCTCATTAGGACACAATGTCAAAATACACTTGTTGAACACCATAAAGTTCACAAGTTGTAACAAAGAGTCCTACGCATTATCCTTGAGATCTTGCCAGAACATCCGAGTGATACTTAAGTATTCACAGTGAAGATGGAAATCCTGCTTGAGCCAACATCAAACAAGCTCTTGGTAGGTGACTTGCAAGATTCTATATGAATCGAGCTTGTGCTAACTGGATATCGATTTTGGTCCAGTAAATGAATTGACGACTTAATCAGAAAGATAGTAACTATCTGATTCACTCTTACCATGTTGTCTGCTTTGAGACGTTCTGGTAATGAGAACTAGCAAGCATGGTGAATCTAATACATCTGTGTTAGAAGATCCTACGCTGTAGCTGGATGGAAACCCTGTCAAAGGTGATTCTTTGAATCCTAACCTGATCCATAGGTATAATATTTATACTATAAAATGGGAAACCGGAGGTTATTGCAAACGAACTCAGATGAATGACAAAGCCATATTAATCTTTTATTGCTTACTAGTCTTATTTCAGGTATAGACGGACGGTTGTTGCAGCCTCATTCCTAGTTGAAGTCGGATTCATACACCACATGCTCATGAATCAAAATGGGCTTTAAAAAGTCAATCGTTCAAATCAAGACGTTGATTCTAAAACTTCCCACCACCATCAAGAGCCTCAAAGTAATTAAAGAATTGTTTTTTGGGAGATTGTTTGACTTATTATCATATATGTCAAAATCAAGAAGGTAAAAGTTGAGCATGTTGGTCAAGAGCACAGGTGATGTAAGTCAAAGGGATGAAGTAATTATACGTATACGTATTTATGTGTTAGTAATATTAGGATGAGATTAGGTTCTAGTAGTTAGAATATGAAAGAATGAAATTTCTATTTTTGGAAAGTTAGGGTTAATAAAAATAAAAAGTTATTTATTTTTAAAAGTCTAGTAAATTACGTTTAAGCGAAAAGGTATGTGCAAGCAAGCTAAGGTTTTTTATAAAAACTTAAGGTAATGTTAATAATTAAGTAATTAATAAATAAATAAATAAATATATAAATAAGGCCAATCGGCCAGTTTTAAGGAAAAGAAAGAAAAAAAGGAATTTTAATAGGAAACAAATACTAATTAGACTTTATCTAGAATTAGTTTGGGGGCCTATAAATACAAAATAAAATCCCATAACCCTCCCCCATTGTATAACCGGTCAAACAAAGAAGAAAAGAGGAGAAAAAAATTAGGGTTTTTGCTTTTGAGAAGAAAACAAGTTCTAAGGTAAGTTTTACTTAATCTTTGTTAATTATTAATCTTAATCATGTAATAATTAATATGGTGGAATTAGGGTTTTATAAAATATGTAAATAAATGATATTTAATCATATTGCAATGATTAGGGTTTAATTAGGATCGTATGGGTGTATTCGTTAGGGTTTAGATCGCGTTAGAATTTGATTTAGATTAGGGCAGAATATAAGGTTGTGTTGTTCGGCTGTTATTTCAATGATGGTAATAGCTTTTGTCAAGTTTCCGGTGTCTATGACGTAGCTCAGAGAGTCTAGTTTCCAAAACATCTAGCCTCGAAGGTTTTTGAGGTCGGGAAGTCAGTCAAACGTTGGTTGCAAGAAAAGTTGTCAAAATAGTGAATACGGGTCAGATTTAGGTCAGATTACGAGGTATAAAACCCCCACTTAAAATTTGAATTAGGATTATCCAATCTACAAGACTTTAGTTCTATGTGTCTATTAGAAATCCACCAAAGGAGAGCTTCTGAATTGGAGTCTAAGTATGGTTTTTAGGTCCAAACGTTTTAGTGTGTGATCAGATCCGAAACTGAGTAGTTAAAAGTTTGATTTTATTTGAGGCACTTAAGAAGGGAAATAAATTAGCGGAAAAATCATGGAGTTAGTAGACTCTTGGTATTTAACCTGTGACTTTTGGTAGAATTTATAAAGCTTAGTAGGTATGGTTTAGAAAATGGTAAAGTGAGGTCAAAATTCTGCGTTTTTGGGTAAATTGTAAGACTTTGAAATAATGTGTAAACGAACTGGTTAATGTCGGGCATGGTATCGGGGTGACCCATGAGGGTAACTAAACACCTTAGAAATCCATCATATGATTGTTACATGTGCATTAATCTTTTGGCTTAGTAGCGTGTAACACGAGTTATTTTGTTGTTTAGATTTGTGCTAGTTGTTTGTGAAGCTTTTTGTTGGAATCTTTTGGAAAGCTAAGCAAAGGTGAGTTTCATAGCCCCTTTTTCTCATGTTATTTTGGGGTGAGAATGATGCTTGTCTTGTTGTCGTGTTAAAATGTTTTTAAGCTTGCTGTAGTTATGTGTATTGGATCGTGGGCACGTTCCGTCCCGTTGTGTTGCGATATGATATGTTTGGTATTGTGGATCCCAATATGCAAAACGAGGTGTGACGGTGGTAAGACTGCGTGAGCTAATATGAGGCCATGTAGCGCACATATGTAGTTGATATGATTGTGGATCGTGGGCACGTTCCGTCCCGTTGTTGTTAATTGTTGTCATGAATTGTTTTGGTAATTGCAGCAGCTAATTGAAAGTTTATTTTGGATATTGTTGTATGTCGTAAACCTATGATTCTCGCTCAACTTTATGTTGACGTTTTAAGCATCATTTTCAGGTGAGCTTAATGGTGCTAAGATAGAGCGAAGTGGCTAGAAGAGACCGTAGGATGCTTGGAGTTTATTTATGTTTTCTGTTTGAATAAATGCGTTTGCATGAATTGTTTGGATTATGTTTTGCATGTCATTTATTGACGAGACCTCTTTCTCATTAATAAAGACATCATTAGGTTTTGGGTATTGTTATGACACTTTGTGTCTTTGCTTTACTTTAGTTTTCATTTTAGTATTCTCTATATAGACACCATGTGTTGTGATGATATCCATTCTTGTTTACGTCTCGCGTTTCCGCCTTGGCGGGGTGTGACATATTGGTATCAGAGTCTTTGGTACTAGGTGGTTGAGGCTAGACTATAGCTTAAGGGTCCCTCATATAGTTGCATTTTATGGCATAAGTGTTTGTGTACATACCGTATGTTCCCGCTACCTAAAAGCTTTGAATTTTTTTTTCTATTTTGAATTACTACTATATAATATGAAATATATACTTTTTCATTATGAGGATCTAATAGTATATACCTCTTTGTTATTGTTTTAGTCATGTCTTCCCCTTGGTTACCTCACTAGACCCGCGGAGTTGGGTAACTTTTGAGAGAGAAAAGTCAAACCCAAGCGAGACCCAACATAAGTTTATTTCGTTTTCTACCTCGATGCGTTGCTATATTTGAGGATTGCTTTTATATTTTGGGTCACGATGTGACTTCTGTTTCGTCTGGTCGATTGGGATTTTATGGTTCGTTAGATGGATTATCATGTTTGAGTTATATTTGGGTTATTATTAAGTGTTATGTGGTAGATGTGTGTTATCATTGAGATGTGTGGTCTTGGAAGTAAGTACACGTGTGAAAAAGGTGCAATTATAATTATGGTCGCGAACATAATTATAAAGGCAACACACACATGGACTTGTGACTTTGATTGCATTGATCATTGTTGCTTGTATGTATTATGTAAGGATGTAAATCTGGATATTTGATAGATTGTAGTTTAGATGGATGTGAGAGATCTTGTTGGGATGGTTTGTGTGGTTAAGAATTCCTTTCTTAACGATTCGGGCGATTATATTTAGGTGGTTGTGCTAGATTGTAAGGTTCCCCCCCTATTTTTTTTTTTTTTCCCTTTCATCTATCGTTTTTGTGCGAAACAGCGGAATACCTGTTGGTATTGTCTTCGTGATTCTTAAGTTGGTTTCTATTGGCTCGTTGTTCGTTTGAGATATCCAACCCTCGTAAGATGTATTCTAGGGTGTTATCATAGAACTGGCGTTCTATGTTCTCCGTTCGGCGTTTTGATTGTTTTCCTTTGTCTAAAGGTGACGATACTTTTTGGTTTGGTTCTAAGACCGTTGGTATGGATGAGTCCTTATGGTTGTTTGGTTTGTAAGAGTTCTTGTTTGTTTTGTTTTCAACGTAAAATTAATATTCTGTTCAGGAATTCTTAAGGTATTTTGGAGTCTATTTTGCTATCATGATGTTTTTTTTTGTTGTGAGTCATAAATTTCATTTGAAAGTAAGTTTGTTATAGTTGATACCATATTGTTTAGGGGTTAAAAACTTCTTTTAAAAATAAATTATATAAATAAAAATGACACGTTTTTTTTCAAAATCATCTTTTGATTTCTTTTATAAAACCCATGATTAAAATAAGTTTATGAAATTTTTATTAATTTTATTTTTACACTTAAAATTATTTTGCATTATTACTAAGGTGATTCCTATTGTTTTAAATTGATTGGTGATAAGGTTATGAGGAAAGTTTTCTGGTAAAAAATTCGGTTTGGTACAAAGTTTCTTAATCTTTTAATTAAATGGTATCGTGGTACGTGGTATTATTCGTTGGGGTTTTTCTAGCAATCGTTGATGCGTTTTTGGTTTAGGTCGGAGGTTTCGTTCTTCTGTTGACGTTTACATTCGTATTGATTTTTTATTCTTTTTGGAATCGTGTGATTTTTGGTCCCTACCAATTTGTGCATGTGAAGTTTGAAATTTTCATGGCGTATGGCTAGAGTTGGTGTTAGGACGTATCCCTCTGGGTGATAGCGATTGATGGATAGCGAAGCAAATAGGAATTATTCGCGATCCCAAGGTAGGTATTAGAGAGTTCTCTCGTTTACTTTTGATTTAGTACGTCTTAGTAAATGAAGTGTTGATTAGTCGTAGGAGAGAATTGGTTGTTGTAGACATAAGCTGAGATGGTATGCACGAGAAAGGTATTAAAATGTCCTTGTTAATTTGGAAAAGTGCTTAAGGTTCTGGAGAAAACGAACTAAAGAGGATACGAGGTACCGTAGGAGTACCAAGAAGATGATGAGAATAGTGATATTTTTGTAGTAGTGAGCCCTCTAAAGTTTTCCTAAGTAATTATATATTTTACCCCTCGAGCGTAGAATAGGATTTCGTATGGAATAGTAAAAGGAGCGACGCCGATTTGCGAAGGATCGTGTCGTACTGACGTCTTTAGAAAGGCAAGAGGTGTGAAATGATTGCAGGATGCAAGTGAGGGTTATGTATCGAATGGTAACTTGTGTGGAAGTGTCTGTAATTAGCTTGTAGTAATAAAGGTGGGTAGTTTAGAATGTGCATAGATTATCTCGAGAAGAGTGAGATAGAAAATTCGTATGTGATGTCACCAATGGAGGGTGCACAGGGATGACGTAGCCAAGACTATTTTTAGGATGCGTAATTAGGACAACGTGAAGTTTACGGCTATAGCCTTTTGGGTTAACAATGCAACCAACGGTTTTATGTAGTTAATGGGTCGGGTGTGGCATGGCCTATATAGATAAAGCTATTAACGTATATATACAGACGATATTTTAAACCGACCCGAAGTCTAAGGAGGAGTATGAGTCGCACGTGAAGATGATCATGGAGTCACTGAAGGAAGAGAAGATGTACGTGAAGTTTTCCAACAACGTGGAAGCAGAGCAAAGAGGAAGCTATCTAGATGTGGAAGGAATCAAATTGTGTAATGGCCGATCATGGCATTGCGAAGGAGCTGTACGATTTCGGTAGTACATATTATGACGCGCGAAGCAATGAATTGAAAGCAGCTTTTTGGAAAAAAGGGAGAGGGGTTGGAAAGGTAATTGCTTGGTACGACGCGACAACTATAGTTCTTATGAAGGATTGCATGACTAACGTGGTAGGTTTTGCCTTATAATGCTAGAGGCATTAAGTGAACGAGACATGGAGAGTAATCTATACGGATCATGAATGTCTCCAACACACTTTCAATCGGAAGGATTGAACATGAGGCAAAGATGATGGATGGATGTTATTTAGTGAGTTTGATTTTGAGGCCAAGTACCATCTGGGGAAAGGCCAAATTTTAATGTTATAGGCCATGAGTAAGGAAGAAGGAGTGAAGCCAAGAATGAGTTCGAGATAGATGTACGACGATCCGATCTAGGTTTGAGAAAAGGATGTTGGTGGCATAAGATAAGATGTCCAAAGCAAAGAATGCGTCAACATAAGATGTTGCGTGGCTTGGACCAACGAGTGTGAAAAGAGATGGAGAGTGGTTCATATTGGTTAGACAAGGTTCAGACCTCCATTTGGAGAGATGTAAGGACCTTGGCTATTGAAGAGGCGTATACGACAAAGTATTCTATCCATCCTGGAGCGGATACGATGTTGTTGGTTTTAGGTTAACTATCGATGCTGAGTAATGGAAGAAGGATATAGCTAGTTAGCTGTAGAAAGTAATTAGCGTATTGGTAAGTGTTAAGATGAGTATCAAGGTCTTTAGGATTGTATGCTACAACTTAGTTACCCGAGTTAGAAGTGGAAAGGATAACTTAAAGGATATTGTAGTCAAGTTACCTAAGTGTGAGTAGTAAGCATGACATGCAATTTGGGTGTAAGTCAATGGACTGACCAAGTCCACCCCATTCTAGCTATCTTAGGACAAGTATGGTAATTTTAGAGGTTAATTGGAATACTCACTTTTGTGAAGATGAGTTTTTTTTCCCTAAGGTGGGGATTATCATTCGAGTATGGATGTGCTTTCATTTGAAGCATGGTATGGAAAGGAATTAGGGTTTACCGTTTATGGGCCGTAACCTAGAGAGAGAGAGTTGTAATGGATGAATTTGGTACAAGAAACAACACAAGATAGTGGTAATACAGGAAAGCTTATGCAAAGCCAAATTGGTCAAAAGAGTTACTTGATATATGGGGAAACTTTTTGAATTAATCCTGTAGGATTAGGGGTGGTTTGAAGTCCTCACCTTGGAAGGTGTGAGTACGTTTGGAAAAAAGACAAGTTAGGAACCGTGTTATGTAGGAACCGATTTGAATCCGTGGATAGTATTGGGCCTATAGTTCGGTAGAGAATTTGTCTTAGACTGAGTATCGGAAATTGGATTTGGAGGTGCTGAAAGTTTGAGTAAACCTGATTGCGTGGATTCTTTAGATACGTTGAGCGTTGGTAACATCTTATATCTTAAATTTCAAGACAGTTTCATGTTTTGATGATTGCGGGGTTAAGATATAAAACACGTTGTTACAACAACTTAAGGTGTGATAAAAATTTTCCTCGATGACGATCGAAGGGCATGTAGTGGATGGCTTCTTTTCGTTTGGGGTGTCGTGTTGCTAATAGCACCCTTTATGGGTGTAAAGCCAAAGGTCATCAGAAGTTGGAGATTTCGATTGTGGAAGTTAGTCGAGATTAAGGTTGACAAGACTCTTTTGTATTTTTTTTTTTTTTTTTTGTCAAAGGAACCGTTGATGTAGTAGACCGAGAGGTCATGAGTAAAAGCAAAGTAATGATAGCAATTATGAAAGTTCGTTGGATTCAAAGCGTGGTCCTGAGCTTACTTGGGAATGCAAGGATCAATGAGTCTAAGTGTCCCTCAGTTGTTTGTGGCGAATATTGACTAATGCCTCGTAGTAGTTAAATCTCGGACGAGAATTTTCTCAAGGTGGGGAATAACTGTGACAACCATGACTTGAGCATGTTAGTCAAACTATTAGTGTTGACTTATGTATCTGTTGCAATTGTATGGTTATGTGTTATATGTGTTAATACGTTGTTATGAATGACGCGTTTGTGTGGATAATGTGAGATTGATAATCAATCCATTGAGCGTGATCGTCTCTGTGAGTAACATTCCGTATTTTCAGGTCATTTACGACGTCATCTATTTTACTAATTATTATTTTTTTGTACGCGTTTACTTTTAATCTTATATATGTTAAATCGCGTAAGTTAAAAAACAACAAATAAAGCGTAAGCGGGCCCAAACAAATAAAAGTGTTACGTCAAGTAAACATTATATAAAAATTACTAAAGTAATAATTTACTTATTATGTTTTATTTTTATCGTTTTTACGTAAAACTTTATGCGTTTCGCGATAAATAACGTTAGGGCATACCGAACCACCAAAAATAAATATACGCTTCAACAAATAACCATTATTATTTCTAATGTCAAAGTTATAAAAACATAGCCTACAGTATATCATATTGATGCCCATATACATAAGGAACTAAACTAACATACAAATGATACAAGTATACAACTTACATTTACTTACAACTTATTAAATACAATTATACCCTTCATTCTTTACTTTTATACCAGAGTACATGGCAGAGTAAATGATCGTAGTGACATCAACCTTGAAATCATGGATAATTTCACTCCTTAGGAGACATAGAAACATAAGCCTTTATTAGCTAGCAATGTACACATCTTTAACTAGAAATTTAGCTAGGTGATTTTTGAACCAAACTTTCCTAAACCTCATTTTGTGTTCCTTGACCATATGCAATCTTTTAACTACTAATCAATATATTAATAACATGTATAATAGATAAACACATACAATACACTTAACACTTGGTGTAAAAGATCAAAACTCTCTCCCTTTTTCTCCTTTGAAGCCCACGGCTCAAAACACTCTTCCCACTCAATCCATACAAATTTTTCTACTACTTATACAAGCATACACACAACATATCTAAGACCTATGATAGTAGCTTTACATACATATATAAAATACTATAACAATATAATCACTAGAACAATTAAAAAGATTCCCAAAGTCTCCCTTGAGGAAAATTCACTCTAAGGATATATATATATATATATATATATATATATATATATATATATATATATATATATATATATATATATATAATAATATAATACGTATGATAACCGAGAAGTATGATTCCCCTGGTCGTTTCCCCAACGACTTGCGAAATTGAAATCACGTTCTTATTTGGATAATGATTTGAATGAGAACAAAGATTGATTTGATTATCTATGTCTACTAATTAAAAACAACAATTAAAATAAGCAATTCAAAACAATTAATTAACAAAAACAATTAACGGGAGCAAATAAAACGCGACAAATAAGTAATTTAGGCAAAATTAACTCTTAAAATGCAAACTAAATTTTTAAACCTAAAATAAGACAAAAGAAAATTTTTAGAAAAAGAAAATTATTTTTTTGATTATTTTTGAATTTTTATGAATTAAAAACTAATTTAATCTAATTAAATCCTAGAAAATAGCAAATTAAGTCCTAAAAAATCTAAAAAATAATTTTTAAACTTAGAAAAGTCTAAAATACTATAAAAACTCAGAAAACTATTTTTAACTATTTTCTATATTAAATTTCTATTTTTAAAATTAAAATAAAAAGCTTAAAAATGAAAATAAAAATCTAAAAGTTGTAAAAATGATTTTTCTGGATGTAAAACTAAAACTAAATTTTATAAAACTAAAAACTTTTTTTTTTGTATTTTTAAAAGTAATTTTTGTATTTTTTATTAATTTTCGAGTATTAAAACCTAAGAAAAATTCTAGAAAATAATCTAAATAATGGAAAATTACCAAAAATTCAAGGAAAGTCCAAAATATAACAAAGAACAAGGGAAAAATACAAACAAGCCAACAACTTATCAAATAAGCCCCTAAATAAGCCCTAAATGCTACGGCTTTTTAATGGGCTTAATGGCCCAAGGTGTGCTTATCTATTTGATTTGGAAGACTAGGACAAGTGACAAGTCCCAAGGGCAGCGGTAGGAGTATATGTGTGTGTGGCCAAGGTCGTGGGTTCGAGTCCCAGCCTTGATTTTTGCACTTTTTTATATTTTTGAAAACTTATAAAAGGAAAGATGTAGAAAAGCTAAGAATGAACATATTTTATGAAAGCACTTATATCTGAAAAATCCTTAATAAGCCAAAACTTAGCTAAAAACCTAACAGACTATACTACTTTTGCTTTTTGGATTTTTCAAATTTTAAAGAACTAACAAGCTACAATAAGCTGCAGCTAATGAACCTAAAGCTATATCTAGGTTAAGACAGACCTAAGAAGCTAATATGGAAGGGATAAAGCTAAAAAGAGACAGACAATAAGCTATAAATTTTAATAAGCATTTATGAAAAATTCTTAAACCAAACAGACATAGGACAGATTTTAAACTTAAATTTAAGCAAACAAATAAGCTACCTATGAATTGAAACTTCACTTTTCTGAAAATGTGGCTTGAATGCTATACTAAAATACTTTTTAAAAGAGCTCTTGTAAACAAGAGCTTATAAAAAAAACTTGTGAAAACAGGCTGTTTGGACAGCATATGCCACTTTTGGTTTGAATGAAAAATGAAAAATACTGATTTTAAAGCTTGAAAACAGATATGCAAATGAGCTACTTTCAAAAAACCGAATGCAAACTTATAAACTATGATATAAAAACTACTTACATGCTGAAAATCAAATTCTAAAACCTATTTAATCCTACTGAAACTCAAGCCTAAAAGTGATAGTTAGCCGAAACCATTGCTGATGCAGTTTGCAATTTATAAAACTCAAATTCACTTTTAGCAAAATGCAAACCTAAGAAATTATTTTCACACCATCTAAACACAAAATAACAAGCAAGTAAAGCTTATGCAAAGACTAGAAATGAATTGAGCTTATAGATTTACAAGCTACTTGACAGATTAGATATTAAATGAAACTTAACTAATGAAAACCTGTATTAAATCAATCCAGCTAAATAAATCTACTCTAACTAGTTTATTTATGAAATTTAATCCAAGTTTAGAAGTCCAAATGGCCACTAGCAGTTTTAACTTATAGTTACAACTGCTATGCCAAACACTCCTTTACAAGTCTTAAAAACCATTTAGACTTATGAAAATGCAATCCAGAGCACAAATCTCAATAACCTAATAACAAACAACTTATAATAGACCCAAAAAAACTAATAACTAACAACTAAATAAGCTAGAATCAAAGAGATTAACACTAAGCAATTTGTTTTTTTTGTTTTTTATTGATTTATAAGCAGATTAAGATAAGCTAAGATCTAAGCTACATAGACAAAAAATAGTTGAACAAATAAGACTATTAGGCATTTAAAATAACAAATAAGCATAAATAAGCAAATAATAAGCAACTAGATAAGTAACTTAAGCAAATTTAAGCTAGAAATTTAAAGACAAAGGAAATAAATGAGAACTTACAGTGTGCTTTAGCTAAACAAAAGCAAAAATGCTCAAAGAGCTTATCAACAGCTCTGGCTTATCAATGATAAGCCAGTATAAGTCCTTGGAAGCTCTTCCATAGCTAGCTTCTCTTCCATAAGTCCACAATCAATAAGCAAGGGTATTTAGGCTAATTTTAGAGTTTGAGTTGATTAAATGACTATTTAAGCTCAATCACAAGCTTAAAGACTTGTGAGAGCTATAAATAGCTTGTGTGAGTAGCTTGTGACAGAAGTGAACAAAAACATTGAGATTTATAAGAGCTTATGACACTTTATTTAAGAGAAACTAGATTTCATTGACCTAAAAAGCTTGATTACATTATACTGAAAATGAAAATTACAATAAGCTAACACTAAAAGCTTAAGCTAAATTTTTAACTAAAAATCTAAAAGCTCAAAAACTCCTTATTATCCCCTCCTGGTGTGTGTGAGAGTGTGGGTATTTATAGCATCCAGCTGAAGCTTCTAGTCTTGTTTACACGCTCCTCATTCCTCCACTCTTAGCCCTTGATCATATATTAATCATTGGATGCTTCTTATCCACCGTTAGATTAGAGTGTCTCACACGGATTGCCAGCGTGGCAATCCGTGATGTGACAACTAGTGTGCTTCTTCCGTGAGTGAGTTAAGTGTAAATTGCTTCATTCCTTGTGCTTTCTTCACTATCCACGTGGCATCCTTTGATGGGTATTGGCCAATGAGAAGTTTAAGTGACGTCTTATCCTGCCATCATGTACTCCTTCACTTGAATTGTCTTTATTAACCCTTAATTAGCAAAAGCCCCATGATTTTGACCCCTTGGTAAAATTGAGAAGACGATGAATAGTGTTTAACCAATTCTCGCGCCATTTTTTAACTGAAAGAGTAAAGGAGGTTTGACTGGGTATTTGGACGGGTTGACTGTAACACCCCCAAAAATCACATACAACGCAGCGGAATACCAAATGGGGTGTTACTTCGTAATACACAGCAATAGATACAAGAGAACGACCTCTAGGTGTCGTTTGAATAATAACATTTGTTGATTCAATAAAAATCTGAATTTAAATAATACATTTGTCCCATAATTTGCATCACAATGAAAAGCTTGAATGTAAAGACTCCAATGCACATCAAATAGTCCAAGCATCTAATTCACCTGAGAAAAACATGCTTAAAAGTGTCAACATTAAAGTTGGTGAGTTCATAGATTAGTTTAAATATAAATGTAATCCACTGTATCATCACAGTACCATGTAAAAATCCCAAAGATTTTATAAAGAATGCACGACACATTTTATGTCGCCAAAAGTACCAATCTTATCCCAAAGATTTATAAAGAATGCATGACAGATGTAATGTCACCAAAATGTTCCAAGTATGTATGTGTCGGGGGGCCCTGTAGTCCCCAACAATGATCCGACATGTTATAACGTTCGTTTACCTGGTGATAGCTAATCACCCGAACGGGGGTTGTCAATCCCGAATAGATCTATAATGTTCGTTTACCAAGTGATCGCTAATCACCCGAACAGGGATCCACACCCGAATAGATCTATTTCATAACATTCGCGCTCACCCTCCAAGTGATTTACAGTTCATGACGCTGTGACGTAGACTTGTATGTACCCTAATTTGGGCAGGGATACAAATAATGCGTATATATACTCCCGTTACCGGTGTCCCCTCCAAGAACACCCGGGCAGTAGTTTTATTGCTATCAGTTCAATTAGCCTAAGCTAATCCGAAATTATTTCAATTGTAAAGTATGCATTTGTGACCAAAAATGAAGTCAAATAATGTATCCCATAGCGAACTATGCAAATAA
>BQNB010132059.1:0-11077 GCA_026074375.1 Tanacetum coccineum | reverse complement strand
CTAAATTATGGCACAGGAGGTTCGGTCATATAAATTTTAAAAAATTAAACAAACTAGTGAAGGGAAACCTTGTAAGAGGTCTACCTACCAAGGTTTTTAGAAAAGACCATACATGTGTTGCCTGCCAAAAAGGTAAGCAACACAAGGCCTCCTGTAAGGCTAAATCATAAAAAAAAACCACTGAGTCTGAACCTATACCTATAGCTGAACAAATAACTCACCCTACATCACTTACACCAGAACCTGATAGTGAACCCATTGAGCACACCTTTGAGCAACCATCACCTGAACACCAACCACTTTCACCTAGACAGGAAACTGAAGTTCCACAACCATAAGATCCTACTCACCCTCATGTGGCAGAAGAAAGAACTATGACAGTGGATGATTTGCTTCAATTGGTTCCTAAGTTGATCATAAAGGTTGATAGTTTGGAGACAGAACTAAAGCAGACTAAGTTGACCATGGAAAAAGCACTTGTGAAATTGGTAAAAAAGGTAAAGAAGATAGAAGATGTTCTCAAAAGGAGACATGTGGTTCTACCTGATTCAGAGGATGAGGATGCTAAAATTTCCTCCAAACAGGGGAGGAATTTACAATAGGAAGGTTTGGATGAAATGGTTAGGAATATGATGAAGGATAAATTAGAGGTTTTTAAGACTCCTACACAAGGCAAAACTTCAGGGGAGGAAGATATTAGCCCTACAACCTTGGAAGCAGCTAAAACTCTGTCAAAGGTTGCTTCTCAGAGGTCAAAGTCAGTTGATAAGGGTAAAAGTTACAAGAGGAGAAAATAGTCTAAGGGAAAAGACATTGATACTGGCATTGAAGATATTAGTACTGGCTTTGAAGAAGTTAATATTGGTGGCTTAGGAGTTAGTACTGGTAGTGGACCAGTTAGTTCTGCTAGAGGCCAAAGGGAAGGAAAATCTCTAATGATTGTTGAAGAGACTCAAGTTCCCAAAAGAACTAAAGAACAAATTCAACAAGAAGAAGCTAGTCTTACAGAAGCCATAAGATTGCATACTCTAGAGGATGAAGAAACTGCCAAACAAGTTCATTTAGATGCTTTTTAGGCTAAAAGATTGGCAGAAGAAGAAGAGTTAACTGAGCAACAAAAGAAAAGAATAGCTCAAGCCTAATTTGAAGCTCAATTTTATACTAAAGAAGTCTGGGATGCTATTAGAGCCAAGCTAGAAGCAAATGCAGAGTTGACAAAATATGTGTTGGGAAAGGATTTGTCTGAACAAGATTTTGCAAAAAGAATGGTAGATTTGGTGAATCAAAGAAAGAAACATTTTGCAGAAGAAAGAGCTAAGGCAAAGAGAAATAAACCTATGACTCAGTCACAGTTGAGAATTTACATGTCAAACTATCTGAAGAATCAAGGAACTTGGAAGCTTTCTCAGTTGAAGAAGTTGAAGTTTGAAGAGATTAAAGAAGAGTTTGAGAAGTTAGTTAAGCAGATTGATACTTTTGTTCCTATAAATATTGAAGCTACAAAGGCACAGTTGAAAAGATATGGAGAAGAGCTTCAGACAGAAATTTCAAAGAAACAAAGGATTGATGATAAAGATGTTTCAGATACAGAAGAAAAAGTTGGTAAAGTGAAAGAAGAAGAGCCAGTAAAAAGAGTAGGAAAAAGAAAGAAGCAAAAGGCTAGGAAAGGTATAAGTATTGACAAGAGTCCACAAGGAGATTCAGAGACTGATAAAGAGGAATCAGTAGAAGCTATGAATCCTACTCCTTTGGATACAAAATCTAATATTGTGGCAAATTGGAAGATATTTCAACAAGGTGAAAGAAGCATTTATCAGATAATAAGAGCAAATGGAGCTGATACAGTTTATATGAGCTTTGGAGCTATGCTTAAAGACTTCACAAGAGAGGATCTTATTGAGCTGTACAGGTTGGTTATGCAGAAATATGGAACAAATAGGCCTGAAGATGCTTATGACAGAGTACTATGGAGTGATCTCAGGACTATGTTTGATCCACCTCTCAATGAAGATGCTATTTGGAGCTTACCACTACAGCAAAAGATGATTAGTTGGAGATATTATGACAAGTGTGCAGTACATTGTCTAACCTTGGAGGCATGCAATATTTATATGTTAGCAGATAGGAAGTATCCTCTGTCAAAAGATGCCTGCCAAGTGATGCTGAAAATGAAGCTTCTGGATGGAAAAATGAATGAAGTTTGTTATAAACTTTTGAAGATGATTGAGAAGCAAGCTGGTGTTAAAAAGTGATGAAGTTATCAGTAGCTGTGGACATATGTTGGAAACTGTGGACTATAATGGAAGAGAGAAGGGTTTGAGTGTTGGCTAACCACCACACAACAAATGGTCATCAGTTCACCATGCTTAATAGGCATAAGGACTGGCTAGTCCAAAGCAAACGGCTTTGGTAAAGACTTCTCAAATCCGTTGATGGTTGACAGTTTACCAAAAACTGTATGGTAATTAACTCACCATGTTTTTAAAACAAAGAGTTAGCTACTCCAGAGCAAACGGCTACTGGTAAAGAGTATTCAAATCCGTTGATAGCTGATGATTTGCTAAAAATCATATGGTAATTCAACTCACCATGTTTCACGTACTAAGAGTTGAAATGGTTATCAATGTACCATGGTTTATGAACCAAACATTGGCTACTCCAGGGTTAATGGCTAACTGGTAAAGAGACATCAAATCCATTTAAATTTTCAATGATTCACCTCTCTCAGGAGTTAACACACCTGGATGTGATGAGAATAGACTGAATAAAACTGAGGTTTTGATGTAAATATAGTCAATGTGTTGTTTATTATTGCGTGAAATGATTGTATGTTGCTTAAAGAGAAAAGTATTTGTAGCTGTGAAGGTTCACCATGATATTTAAAAGATTAGATGTTGCAAATTATCAAGATTGATTCTTTAAAGAGTGCTGAGTGTAATCAAAGAATGTACTCATACAGTCAGTCATCATGTTGAAGTTCAAGAATAATTCCAAAGATAATGCTCACAACATCCTCAGGAAGCTCATAATGAAGATATTCAAAGAAACTTAAAGTTCACAAGTGAAGATCAAGTTAGGGGAGGATTGTTAGGAATTATTGTAAAGACTTAAGTCTGATAGTTATAGAATTAAGTTGTAGTTACTAAAGTTAAGTATGGTAGGACATAGTTTAAGTCTGACCGTACTAAGTTAAGGTGGAAGTACTATAGTTAGTTACTGGTCTTGTCTAGTCAGTTTGTTTAGGTATACTAAATAGTTTTATGCTTAATAGTTATCTTAGAGATATCTTAGGAAAGGATATGCATTATCCTTTCACACGTTTGTAAAGCCCATTAGGGTTTCCTTGGTGTATAAAAGGAACCCTACGGCATAGTGTTTGAGATATAGAACTCTAATAGAAATCAATAAAAAATAGCAAAGTTTTACATTGTGTTCTTCTTAGTACTTGTGTTAAGATTCCGCATTAACACATAGTATTCATAGTTATTATCTCTCATATAGTTGATTTGGATTTATTCAAGTTAGCCATTGTCTTAAAAAAGGCTAAACAGATCCAAGACTTTGGACCTACAGAAGACCAGCTGACTAACTTATCACCACCTATGAATTGTATGCCACCAGATGTTCTCTTACGTGAATTGAGCCAGCCCACATGATCCGAATCTGAAAAAGCAGTTAGTTCGAAACCAGTGTCCTTTGGATACCAAAGACCTATGTTAATGGAATCTTTAAGGTATCGAAAGATCCACTTAACCGCAGTGAGATGTTTCTCAGTCGGTTTCGCTTGATAACGAGCATAATAACATGTTGCATGTACAATATCTGGTCTACTTGCTGTTAGGTACATGAGTGCTCCAACCATACTAGATATTTGGTTTGGTTCGGACAAGAGTTCCCACTAAAGTCAGTATATTAGGGGTTTTGTAGCCATTATGGTACCAATGGCTATCACATGTGGTCATACCATGCTTTTTTAAGTAAATCTTAAAGCTACTTAGCTTGGTTTATAAAGATTACCACGAGGGGATTTGGTGGATCTGACTTCTAAAAAGATTTAGGTCCCCTCCATCGTATTATCAAACTTGCTGTGCATTAGTTTTTCAAATCATTTTGAAAGTTTTGGGTTCATAAAACCAAAAATAATGTCATCAACATAGATTTGCACAAGAAATATGTCTTCCCCGTGTTTAATAGTGAACATAGTTGGATCAATAGAACCTTTGAAAAAACCTTTGGATACCCGGAATTTGGAGAGTTCATTGTACCACACTCTTGGAGCTTGCTTGAGACCATATAATGCTTTCTTGAGATGATAAACTTGGTCAGGATGATATGGGTCAACAAATCCATCTGATGGTTTAGTCACTTCTTCCTTTAGGGGTCCGTAATAGATAATGTTGTTTTTAACGTCCATCTGGTATACTGTAAATGATTTGTGTGCAGCGTACGCAATGAACAACCGGACAGCTTCCAACCGAGCAACTGGTGCAAATGACTCTTCGAAATCAATTCCTTCCTTTTGAGCATATCCCTTAGCTACAAGACGAGCTTTGTTGCGAATCACAGTATTTTCCTCATCACGTTTGTTTTTCCAGAGCCACTTTAAGTTAATGACATTTTTGCAAAGTGGTCTGTCGACTAATTCCCATACATCTAATCGATCAAACTGGTGAAGTTCTTCTTGCATCGCTTTAATCCATGCAGAATCAGCCATGGCTTCTTTGATGTTCTTCGGTTCGGTTTGACTCACGGTGAGTGCGAACATACACATCTCGCCATCTGTTTCTAGCTGACGTCTTGTTCTAATTGATTGAGAAGGATTTCTAATGACTTGTTCTAACGGGTGATCTTTTGTCCAACGTTGTCCAGAAGGATGGTGTTGATAGAATGTATGCATGTTTGACGAATCAACATGACGAGACGATGTCTCCCCTCGTTCTTGTACCGGTGTACTAAAGATGTTGATAAATTCATCGTCGTCAACTTGTGCATATTCGGTATTGGTTTCTGCTTGAATAATGTTCTCAGGGGCAGTGACAGTTGGTACTTGAGTTGGTGCTTGATTTGTAGTTTGAGGTGTTGTATGAATGTTCAATGGAGGTTCAGCTGCAACAACGGTTGTTGTAGAAGAGTGAGTTGTGTTTTGATGTTGACGTTTATCAGGAGCATCAGCAGCATGTACAGCGGAAGACTTTGACACAACTGGAGTAGTTCCATTGAGTAATTCATCGAACATCGGACTAAATAGCAAATCCAGCTCATTTGACGTTGTTACTGTCTCAGCTGTTTGAGTAACATTTTCTTGACTTTGGGGATCAGGACTTAAAACGGTTATTGGTTCAAGTACTTGTTGTCGATCCCCATTTTTTTTTTTTTTTTTTTTTTTTTTGTTTGGTTCGGGGTCAGAAATGAGTGATCTAGACGCCACTGAGGCAAATTCGGTCAAAGTTAATCATGATTGGTTTTCAAACTATTATTCTTGTTCTCTTGTTAAACATACATGAGCTATCTTGACTGAGTAGAATACCCTACAAAAATACATGCATCACCTTTTTCCTTCATTTTATCAAGATTTTCACCATCTCTGACGATGTAGCAAAGAGAGCCAAAAATGTAAAAGAACTTAACAGACGGTTTTCGACCATTGATGATGTGGTAAGGTGTTTTCTCATGTCGAGGAATTACAAGTGAACGGTTTTGAGTAAAACATGTTGTTGCAATTGCTTCAGCCCAGAAGAACAAAGGAACTTTAGCGGCGCTTAGCATTGTTCGAGCAGCCTCAACAAGAGTACGGTTCCGTCTTTCGACAACGCCGTTTTGTTCAGGTGTTCGAGCAGTTGACGTTTCGTGTCTTATACCTTCTTTTGCAAAGTATGCATGAAGAGTTTTATTCAGAAATTATGTGCCTTTGTCAGTTCGAACTGTTCTAACTTGAGCATGAAGTCCTCTTTGGACAAGTGTGAGGAAATCAATGAGAACTTCAGGTGTTTCGTCTTTGGACCTCAAGAAGTGAGTCCAAGTGTATCTGGAGTAGTCATCAACAATTACAAGAACATATTTCTTTCCATTAATGCTTTCTACCCGCATGGGACCGCATAAATCCATGTGTAGAAGTTGTAACCGTCTTTTTGAACTCGGGGTAGTCTTAGTGTGAAAAGACTTTCTTTTGGCTTTCCCCAACTCACAAGAAGAGCAAAGATGATCTTTGACGAATTTTAATTTTGGAAGGCCAGTGACAATATTATTCTTCGAAAGCAAGTTGATGGTGTCGAAGTTTAGATGTGAGAGACGACGATGCCATAACCATGCTTGAGACGATGTGGCTTTAGCCATTAAGCAAATTGGATTGGGAGTGGATGTGTCTTGAAGAGTTATGGAATACAGATCTGTGCCACGAGAACCTGTGAGAAGATCATTTCCCTTTAAATCACGGATATAACATGTAGACTTCCGAAAAGCAACTTCCAAATCCGCATCACAGAATTGACCGACAGAGAATAAATTGTGATTTAGCCCTTCGACGTAATAAACCCTTTTGATAGTTATAGTTCCTTGAACCAAATCTCCATAACCAAGAATCGGTGCAATTTGATCATTTCCAAATTTCACCGTGCCCAAAAATTTCTCCACAAAATTAGTTAGAAGTTTGAGATTTCCCGTCATGTGCTTTGAGCACCCAGAGTCGACGATGAATAGAATTATCTCTACGAGCTGCAAAAGAATTAGAAGACAATGGAGTATATAAGACATAGTGAACTGCCTTGAGTCATGAATGTTCTAAAATATTAGCAGTTCTAGATGCATTTCCTAGAGGCATACTAACATTAGGGTTGACTTTTCCTGTTGGGGACTTAGGTTTCCATTTGTATCCGGGTGGTGTAAACTTAGGGTACCACCAAACATGAATGTCCTTACTAAAATTGCTCATATATCTTCCTATTTATGTTTCCAGGTTTCTTGATAGTGGAGTCTGTTGCAACTGTTTTCTTATGGGATGTTGCAACAGATTGGTTCATAGTTTGCTTGGTTTCTCTAGTACTAATAGGAACAGCAATTGGTTGTCTAGTCCTAGAGTTTACGCCATTAATATAATGAATAACACACATATCATGATTGTCATTCAGCACACATTTTCCACAAGTGACAAACAAAGTTAACATTTGAGGTCTTAGCATTCGAACTGTCATTACACGCAGTTACAGACGTTTTATTATTTGAAAACTTAAAATTCCTATGGTGGTCTTCTACTTCTTGCTTCTTCCCTTGACTATTGTTAGGCAAGACTGTATCGCCCATTTGATTGATCTTAAGTTGTGGTCTGTTAACACTAGTAGTGGGAATTACTCTTGTAGAAAAGGACACTTTTTGTTAGTTTTCCTAATATCTTGAGGCAACTGTGATGTTCTAGTTTGATTAGGCTTTGTGTAAACTTTATACATTCCTGGAGCAATCACATTTGTGTTCTTTAAGATTGACTTTATATTATGAGGGAAAAAAATGTGTAGTGACTGGTTTTGAAAAATCATTTGACACATTATTTTTGGTAACTGACTTTGACTTTGAAAAATCTTTCTTTTTAAGAGAATCTGAAAAAATAGCCCGTTTTCCTAAAACTGATTGTCTTTGACTTTTAAAAGCATTCGGTTGTCGAATAACTGATGATTTTTCAAACTTAGTTTCCACATATTTTCCTTTCATCGTTTCAATAAGTTTCTTCAACTTACTTATTGTAATTCCTTTGTCTTGTAATTGAGCTTTCAAGTCTTGAATTTTAAAGTATTGTTCATGTTCTTTCAGAAATACCTTTAACTGATTATCGTTAAAAGATTTGTCATTTTTATCTTTTCTTTACATTGTTGTAAATCAAGTTCAAGATTAATCGCATGTTTCTGAAGTGCTTCAAAACTCTTTGACATTGTTCTACTTTTTGAAAGTTCTTTTTCAAGACGTTCACATTTTTCCAAAGTTTCCAGATAATCACATTGCAAATTAGTAACTTCATCCAGATCAGTGTACACACCAAGTATTGCATTCATGTGATCAGCATAGTAATATTCCCTTGAAAGTCGGTCGATTTCATTCAAAAACTGTGTTTTTTGAGTTTCCAGTTAAGATTTGAGAGTGTCTACTTCATGTTCAAGAGAATTAAAGTATCTCAAATCAGCAACCATTTCCTCGTTCAAACACAAGTGAAATTTTTCTAAGTCCGCATTGATTCTTCTAATTTGGGGGCAAAAATTTCCTTCGATTGTGTTTTGAATGAACGGATCTATGTTACCAAAATATGTTCTTTTAGCGATTGTTTGTTTGCAACGTTCCACTCCATCAAAAATCGTGTCAACACTTTTTTTAATTTTGAAAAGTTCTTTAGAGCTTTTACACTTTTGATCCCAAGGAATGGATTCATCCATTCGTCCATTCTTTAGAGCTTTTACACTTAGCAGATGTATGACTCATCTTCAACGTTGTTGAAAAATAGTGTTGTTCAGGCGACTTTTCACGTTGTGGAACGAACAAATCATAAAGATTATTCAACTGGTCATAATCAAAAGGTCTGATTAAATCGCTTAATTTTGATCGACTTTCTTTGTCAAGACGAATCGTTTCGTCAGATTCAGGGGCTAACATTAAAGCAAGATTATCATTATAGCAACCTATATCATACAGACGAGGATTCGCTCTTTGAGCTTTCTTGAGGAACTCAGGTTTTGCAAAACTTGTTTTATAATTACGATTAAGCATATTCATTGTTTGAATAGATTGACCGGTTTTATATACAATATCATCCAAAACCTTGACTTTGTTTTCTAAAGCAATGACCTTATCAAGTTCTTTGTCTTCACGAGTTTTGTAAAACTTAATCTGAGCCTCTTTTTCTTGTGACATTATGGAGATGGTTTCTTGATGTGCAAAAAGCTCCTTTTTCATATCTGAAATCGTTTGATTTAAATCATTTATCTTTCGAGTATATTCATTAGATGACTTTTCAAATTCTATTTGTATGACATTAAATCCCCTTTAGTTTTTTCACAATCAATTGCCACCTTTGACGCATAATTCACATCATGATACTTATCAAGTTCCGATTGGAACTTCTTAAGGTCTTTGAACATCAACTGATTAGTCTTAGACAGTTCATTGTTTGCTTCTTTGAAATAGTTATTTGATTATTCTAAACTTTTATTCTTGGTTTTGAAATCCTTAATTTCACCTTTCAATTTATCAACTAAAGCCTTGTGTGATGATTCCAAAAATTTATTACGGTTTTTGTTGTCATCAATTTCACATTTTAGTTTATCAATTAGAGAAGCAAGCAAATCACGTTCTTGAGCAAGTTCATCAGCATCATCCTGATACTAATGTTCTTATCTTAACAACATATCCATCGAATCAAAGTGATGTTAGTGCACCTTGTTACTTTAGATATGCGTCAGTACAAGATTTAGGTTGCTCAGGATGTTTTCGTTTGTCAATTGTCAAACACATATAATATCATGTTTATTTTTGTACCTTTGGCATGCTCAGTATCAATGATGGATCCAGAAATGTCAGCAACATCTGGAGTAACCTCTTGAATATGTGCCATGTACATATAATGTGCTTCCAATTCCTGATCGTCAGATTCATTTCATCGTGTATCTTACAATTCAGCTTGCCTATGCATTCAACGAACTCAAGCTTCCTTTTAATTACACAATAACCATCTTTTTCCTTGTGAATAAGCTGCATCCTTTGTCATTTTCGGTTTCTGTCATTGTAATCACCGAGTTCAGGTCAACGTCTATCCTTAGTAAGATAGTTATTTTTAATACGTAAATTTTAAAAATAATTATAGTCGTTATGCTATATGTGGTTGATTAGAATTTCCATTTATTGGTGAATTTCATTCCGTGATTTAGTTTCTATTTGTTTTTAGCATTTAAGAAAGTCAGAAAAATATATTTTATTGCTCCGAGAGCGTAAATATGTTAATTTTGTATTTTACGTCGTTTCCCCAAGTTTTTGTAAAAACTGTGTTTAAAGGTCGTGTTTTACGAGGTTTAACGTTTTATTAAAGGTTTTAAACTATATTTAGTGGGACGGATTTGAAATATTTGCAAACGTGATGTTACCCGATATGTTGGTCGAATTTACTTATAAAAGAAATGCTTTTGTATTAACTTTAAAAGGAAAAATGAGAATTGAGGGACTAGTTTTGCTAATTTATCATAGTTGAATTCTATAAATATCACACCACTACCACCATTTCATACTTTACAAATTTTAAACACCCATCTCTCCCCTCTCTTCTCCTCTTCGACCGGCCATAGCTCACAAACACCCAATCCATTGATTTTTTTGACATGCAATACAATCAAGTTATACCATTTTAATCCTTGTTCAATCCTCTACAAATCCCACTAAGAAAACCTTACATGCAATGAGTATTTTGAAAGTTGGGTTTTTGGTCAATTTCTCTTGATTTGGTGTATAAGGAAGTGTTTCTAGGTGGTAGATTAGTGTTATATTGAAGTGGTTTGGTTTAAAAAGTTTGTTCTGGTTGGGTCTTTTGTGGTCTCGTCTGATCATAACGGTCATAGGGGGAAGCCATAGTCATACTTTGTTCTAGCTTTTGTGAGCACTTGTTTATGTTACTTGTTGCTAGATTAATTGATTATTACATGTATGTAATTGTAATTAGATGATTCAAGTGCAAAATTGATTTGAAAGTGTTGCAAGTATGAACACATGTTTGATAGTTTTGGTACATGTTTTTAGGCTAGTTAAGCATGATGGAATAGTTGGATTTAGGTAAAAATGAGTTTTGGTATGACTTTGGATTGACTTTTGTTGACCAGAAAGTTTGACTTGACCATAGCGTGTCCAGAAATTTTTGAAATCTAAATTAGGCCTTTGTATATGATAATGGATGTTCTAAGGTCCGTTTTGATATAAGGTAGGCCTTGTAACTCCTAAAAACGAAGATTTTACGGCCAAGTCAAGTTTGAGTTAATTTTGGGTAAAAAGTCAACTACGAAGTTTAACTTTTAAAAGCCAAACTTGCGTATACTTTTGAATATAGTTTATAACAAGCAAA
>BQNB010132058.1:6919-18688 GCA_026074375.1 Tanacetum coccineum | reverse complement strand
GTCACAGACTGCTGACCCTACATTATATTACTATCCGACTCCGAGTTTGAACACTCACCTCATACTGTTGAAATACATGCGTCGTCATGTAACCTCCGCATAGAAACGCCGGCTAATTGGAGTGCGACTAGTAACCTGTCACCTTGTACGTGCTGCCTTGGAACACCTACTTTTAGAACACGACTTATTAACGTCCTATTCTTTTCTCCTTACTTCTTGAGATTTTGGAAAATTATATCTTTAATAAGACAACTTATAAGTTCGGCAGCTATCAACGACTCATAGCCCAACGTTTAGATGGCATGCTCTTTACCCTTAAGCGAAATAAGGTCCGAGATGCCGAGAACGAATCACGCATAAAGACCCTTGAGACAGACCACGCTAATGAAGCTCACACCTTTCAACTAGAACATCATTGGGTACAACTCAACCAACAGCCCCCACTTCGAAGAGAGAATCTCGACCATCAAAGCTAATGATGACCTTTGTATTTAAAACATTTCTTTGAAATTTTTTGATGTATTGTTCGCTTTATGGTATGGATATTTCCACTTACTTTAATAATTAATTTTTTGTACAATTAATTTCACATATCCTGTTTTAACATCCTTGATGTACAATTTTCTTAATATGTGCTTGTTTTAGCCATTTGGTATTAATTCTCCTTAATAATTAATTAATTCACCTATCGCGTTTAGCATCCTTGATATATTGTTTCTTTGAGATATGCCTCTTCCAGCTATTGGTATTAGTTCTCTTGTTTGCATTGATTAATTGTACAAGATGACTTTCTATAGTCTTCCGGTCTGTAATCTGTAGAGCAAATGACTCTCTACATTTATTTTGTTGATCGAATAATTCTTTGCGTTCATTTCTTTTTTTACTGTTACTATATTTGTACGGATATCCTTGATACTTACTTATCTCTGATATTTATATGATCAATTGGTTCTTTTGTTTGCTTGACTACTCGTACAGATAACTCCTAATATTTTTGTTTTGATTGACCATTCTCTATATTCATTCTTTTGATCGTTATTACATCTGTACGGATATTCTTTTACGTGCACTTTTAAGTAGTTGGCATCTTCGTACATTACATGCTCATGATATCTTTTATTGTTTCTTGTTATACTCTCATTGGTTTCCCTTGCGATGGTATGATCATTTTTTTTATGATCTAATGATTCTTTCGTTGTATCGATCGATGGTCATTTGCTTCTTTTTATAAATATATTTAATCTCTTCTTTTTAGCATTCCTTATTCAAAAATCATTATACTCGAATAATAAATCACTATACTCGATATAGCCTCTTTACGTTGGCAACTACTCCTTTTGGAGATTAGTGTTTTTTTTTTCTTTTTCTCTTTGATTCCTTTGTTCACATTTATCATTTTATTCTTCGATCTTGATGTGTAATGTTACTCGTTATGTACTTCTTTGATCATCATTACAACTCATTAGTTCTTAGTTTCAATATGTCTTCTTATCAGTACAGATATTCTATCATTTCTTTAAGGATTCTCACGATACTAAATCCATACCTACATGCACATTGCAGACATTTTTTTTTTGCTTTTTATTCGGTATTCGTTGCTACCCAATTTGATTAATTCATTGAACCTCAAAGATACGTTTTGACACATAACCTAAAGCAAGGAGCTATAATCCTTGCGTTGAAGATTTGGAAACACCACCTATATGGTACAAGGTGCATTGTGTTTATCGACCACCATAGCAAGCAAACTATACAAACTATGAAGGATATGATACGAACTTGACCATAGAAGCAGTTGCATTACTAATCTACGTTTAATCGGATTTTCTTACAACAACAGTTACTGTACCAGCAACAAGGTTGCACCGTTCAAGACACTTTATGACCAAGAGTGTCAATCACCCATCTGCTGGACCAAGGTTGGGGTAGTCAACTAACTGGCTCCGAAGCTTAACCGCGAAACGACTAAGAAGGTCATTCGGATACGCAACAAAATACAGGTTACTCGTAAACGCCGACAGAGTTACGCAGATGTGAGGATACGTTTCGGTAAATAGGGAAAGCTGAACCCGCATTATATTGGACATTTAAAGATTCTTGCTAAAGTTGAAACTGTTGCTTATCGACTAGAATTTCGGAATAACTAAGCAGAATTCATAATACTTTTCATGTGTCGAACCTGAACACGTATTTATCTGACGAAACACTTGTTATTCCATTAGATGAGATACAAATTGACGACAAGCTTCACTTCGTAGAAGAACCGATTAAAATTATAGACCGTGGGGTCAAACATTTAAAACAAAACCGTATCCCGATTGTGAAAATATGTTGGAATTCATGAAGAGGTCCTGAATTTACTTGGGAACGTAAAGATCAAATTCGAAAGAGATATACACATCTCTTCGCCGGCCCTAAACCGTCGTCGAATACTACACCGTGATCTTCGGGACGAAGCTCTTTTAACGGGGAAAGTATGTCACACCCCGTAAATTTTAGGTCATAATTTTAACCTTTACGTGCATTATTTTGACTTTTATAAGTTACATGGTTAATTTGACATAAAACCGGAAAGTTATCCCGCGCACACTAAAAATGTCTTTAAACGCACACCAACTCTAGACTAAGTGTAGTATACTCAAAGCATATTATTATTTTTACAAATAATATCATTATTATCATTTATTATTATTATTTATTTTAGATATGTTCACCGGGTTTAATCCTTTTAAAAAAATGTTACGTAAGTCATGTACGTTTACATTTACAATTATTACGTAAAGCTTTTTTTACATTGGATTTTGAGCATTTATCGAAGATTATTAAAGTAAAAAAAACGATGATTTAAGCCCAACTTAAGCTTAAAATAAATCTAAACTAAGTCTTATAAGTCTATACAGTAAATTGGCCCAACAAACGAACCTAACCCAACCGGCCCAATAAAAAAAATGATGACCTATTTGCTTATAACAAAAACCTACGCCATCATAAATGGAAAGAGGAGCCGTCATTTACTCATTCATCATCTTGGTTTTCCTATCAAGATTTAGTTTCATTTTTATTATTTTGTCTCAATTCAAGTAATACCTAGCGTAATTCCTTTGTCATTTTTGTTAAATTTTCACAGTTCAAGTTTCATTTTCTTTTATCTCGTTTCTGATTTATACATTTGTGTGTCTGCACCATCACTTACCAAAACGTCACCCAATTCATTATTTAAGTGTTTATGCAATCATTGTCATTAATGTTTTTGTTTTAAATTAGTATGGATCTTGTTAATTTCAGTCACTTTAATTTATATGTCTACGAATCTTTTGGAAATAAAAAGATAGTTTTAGTCATTCCTTTTATTTTAAACTTCACTATAAAACTCTTGTATTAAATCCGGCATTTATGTACAACCAGTATATCACTAGTTTTTATTAATGCAAACATACTACTGCCTTGTCATTTCAATAAATTAGTTATCTCTTTTTTTGTTCCTTATTTTTAAACTTATCAACATTTTTTTATTACACATTCTTCGTTGATTTAATTCTATTTATCACAAGTATTAAGTTTTGATTACTATTGACTATTGCCTTACTTTTTAATAGTTGTATAATTTTTGGTCAGACTAATTTTTAAAAAAAGGGGGGGGGTTGTTTTAGTGTAAGTATGTTATTAAAACCTCAAAATTTTACAAATGTCAACTTAGCCTTTTGGTCAATCAACATTTTCTTAAACCTCTATTTCACAAGTCATTTATATATTTACTTATTATTTTTATCCTTTTTTTCTCATTCGTAAATCACATAAATTAGCAAGTGGTAACTATAAAAATATGATTAGTGCTAATCAATGGTAATAAGTTGGTTAATGATGGAGTTTAAGGAGTTAGTAGTGGGTTGCGTTTTGAAGCTTATAGGATGGGTCTCATTTGTTCTCGTCAACTTTGCAATTTTGGTCTTGATTGGTCGCGTTTAGGAACTCGTTGCCCGTTTATACTTGTTGATTATTTCTCGAATCGCTACTTTGCGTAAGGTGAGTTTATAGCCCCTCTTTTACTTGTTTTACATTGCTTTACAAATCTCGAGGGAGAATACATGCTCGTTACAATTTGTTTACACATTCAATTACAATCTCTTTTACATACTTAATTGCATACTTGATTTCGT
The DNA here is from genome assembly GCA_026074375.1 of Tanacetum coccineum. Classification (NCBI taxonomy): domain Eukaryota; kingdom Viridiplantae; phylum Streptophyta; class Magnoliopsida; order Asterales; family Asteraceae; genus Tanacetum; species Tanacetum coccineum. Next base: position 14,531 of record BQNB010132058.1, on the reverse strand, counting down.
AACTTGGTAACATACACGTTTACAAAATTGTTTACATACTCATTACAAACTCGGTTACTTGATTGATATCACACCCTTTCTACTTATGGATTTAAGTATTTAAAGCTGTTTATGAATACAATGGTTATTTCTTCATTAGACACAAGTGTTTTTCAGTTACCATCTCCTGTTTACATGTTGCCTAAGTAGCGATTAGACCACTCTCTTGCCTAACTATCATGAACCGTCAATTGCTTGACTGACTATACTGGTTAAGTAAGCGTAAATGTTATAAATAGATCTATTGGGACTAATTATCCCTATTTGGGTGAGTAGCGCTCACTACCCACGAGACTCCCGATAAACGGATATATATCATGTCAAATCTCATTGGGTGTCTTGGTCAGACACTGGTAGGGCAGAATACAATAGGCATATTATATGCTACACAAATTAGCTTCGGTGTCATGAGCTTACCGCAACAGTAGATACATTTTATGTGATACTGTATCTGTTATAGTTGTCACATACATTTTGGAAATCTTGTGGTCCATACTACTTTGTTGAACATTACTGATTACTAAACACTTTTCATTATATTGTGGTGAAGCAGTAGACACTATATTTTTTCGGTTCTATATTTACACTTACATATTTGGTGACTATTATAAGAGTTAAAATGGTCACACACGCTTTACAAATCTTTGATCCAACATTTGTACTTATAAAAATCTATGAACTCACCAACTTTATGTTGACACTTTTAAGCATGTTTTTCTCAGGTGAATTAGATGCTTGGCTTATTTGATGTCCACTAGAGTCTAAAATTTGACAAGATTTCATTCATGGATTTCTACTTACATGCAAATGATCAAATCTCGTTGTATCATTTTCAAGCTTTTCATTGTGATGCAATTATGGGACAAGTCTTATATCAATTTCAAGAAAATCAACAAGATCACTTTTCAAACGACACATTTAGATGTCGTTCTCTCACACCTTGTGCAAAGGTACTAATGAAGTAACGCTCCCGGACATACTTTCCACTGCGACCTATTTTGGGGGTGTTACAGGTTTGAAAGTAAACCTAGTTACTGTGCCATAGTTTTAAGTAGTGGACAATTGTGCAATATGACAGTGAATACATGCAATAGATTAGATACCAAGATCCATAGATTCACAACATACATAGGTTCCAACATAGCAACTCCTTGCTATCATAGATCCAAGCACTTAGTTTACTCGCACCTAAAGCCTACCAGCTGGAGCTATACATAAGGCGGAAGATCCACAAGTTCACAAGATCACAAGATAAGATCCACAAAGTAAGTTCAACCAAATCCCATGTCATTCACATAGCAGTCAAAGGCACATAGCATTGTCCAAAAAGATAAAAAGTTTCGCACGGTAATGAAAACAAGTTCAAAACATATTTGAGTATCATTTTCCTCTATCGGAAAAGAGCTAAAAAGTAGGGCTACGAGAACTCACGTTAAGCAAAGGTGATATGTAGCAAAGATCTAGATCAAACAAGCAACGCAACGACGTCCGAACACGACCTAATCCAGTTAATGTTCAATTTAGACATAAGCTTCCAAAGGTGTGTTTAAGGTTGATGCATAGAGGTCAAATGTGCGTTGTACGATCAACCTTAACATTACCAGTAGTGTGATGGTTGACGACTTAGTTTCAAAGATAGTATGTTCTAGATCATACCTTAGTATTATATACTTATACTATTTAAGTAACAAAAAGAATAGACAAGTAATATAAGAAGGCTTGGATAATAGATATTCAGAAATATACTTCGGTAAATCCATTCGGTAACCTTAGTTACCTTAATTATTTGTATAGTTAATAGGAAATGAAACGTTTATTTATACAAAACGACTTAGAGAAGTTTCATATTTTATAATTATAAAATATATCTTTCGTCTTTTAGTCGACTTATTAAAATAATAATATTTCATTATTTGTCGTAAAGTAAGTTTTTGAGTAAAAATCTAAGTATGGAATTTTTACGAAATTTTGACATGACCCGTTCGTTTATACAACGTTTTCCAAGGTTTCAAACCTCAATTTTAAACACTTTTCCACAAATTCACCATTTTCTGACAAAATGCCAAAAATCTATATCTCGCAACGTTTATCAAAACATATTTCCTCAAACGACTTTCAATACCTATGTAAATATGTTTTACTTTCAAAAGTCTATATATATATATATATATATATATATATATATATATATATATATATATATATATATATATCATTATATAAGTATGTTTTATTGTCCGTTTTAAATATGTAAAACGACTAAGTTTTCGCTTATTGGGCCTTAAGGCCAAATAGAGGTCCAAAACGCATTTATTAAGTTCTAAGATCCGATTTAGGTCCAATAACATAGTTACTAGTAATTATAAGTTCGAGATGTAAACCACAACGTAAGCCAAGACTCACGGACCAAGACCAAGCCTCGGTTTGACTTGCCTTATTGGGTCGTGGCACGTTAACCCCAAAATAAGCTATCCGTAGCTTATTTTCAAACCGTTAAGCTACGTTAGGCCTTAAATATTATAATAAGCTATAACCAAAAGCCACAAAAATAAGCCAAACCACAATAAGGTCCACAATAAGCCACGGCTTATTGGGCCTTATTGGGCCGCAAGCCTTATAAGCTCAAAATAAGTTTACCAAGCTTTTTAATAAGCTAATAAGCTACATAGTTCATTTAGATATCAAAATAAGTTGCCAAATAACCTCACAAAAATAAGATACCATAAATAAATAACCAAAACCATGTTTTCTTATATCCTTTATCAACCGAAATTCTATAAGTATTCGAATAAGCCGAATAAGCTTATCCTTTAAGCTAAAAAATAAATAAGCTACTTAGCATATAAATATTTTTCAACCATCACAACTACGACATAAAAATGATAAACCCTTGTTCCTTTTATTTCTTGTTCGAACCGAAACAAACACCCCTTTATTTACTTTCGAAAATTTAAGCTTACAATTTATAGAAAACGCACCGTACAACATTCATCTATGCATCAATGCACACCTAAAAGTACAAGTTATATTAAGTTTTGAGAACTTACAAGAATGGGTTTTGAAGACAAGATCGACACAAAATCAGACAACCCAAACGTTGGTTAAATGATAACCCGACTACTAGAATCAACCTCATACTCATAAATCTTCAAGTTCTTGATCAAAGTAGCAAAATTTTAAGAGTTTGTGTGTGTGTGCAAGAATTGGACGAGCCAAAACACAAGGAAGAAGTGTGTGTAAGTTTTCAAACATGAAATGTGTGTGTTATGAGCCATGACAAAATAATATAGTACTAGACATGGACCACCAAGGAGCCAAAGAGCTAAAAATTAGCCATCCTTGTCCCCTCTTGGTTTCGACCGGGTATGGGTATCCAAAGGGGATCGGGATGCTTTGTCTTGTGTTAGTTTTTCCTTAAGACTCATCGTTCTCTATTTTAAAATGTTACCCGCAGTTTCCTAGTATTTTTAATGAACTCAAAAATATTTTTTCATGAATCTAGATTATTTACACGACATATTTCACAGTCAAATTTTCTTAGATTCGCTATGAACATTAACGGGCGTGTCGGGACTCGTTATTAGACAATTCAAGCTATTTACGGGATAAACCTCCCGAAACGAGATCAACATCGATAAAATCCTTTAAAAGGATTAACACAAGCACATATAACTAAGATCACCAAGATATACATTTATTCACCACCGTCAACACGGTAACTTGATCTAACAAAATTGACAAAAGTCAAATTGTCAAAGGACTAAATTAGAACATATAGATTCCTGAAAAGTGCAAGGGTTACAATCTTGGTCCGCAAAACGTCAGCACACCATCTCCCGCTCCAGTTTCGAAGCTGAATACCGGGGTGTTGCTAACGTTGTGGCCGAGACTGCATGGCTTCGTAATCTTCTTCGTGAGTTACTTTCTTCTCTATCGACTGCCACCCTTATCTACTGTGATTACGTCAGTGCCATTTATATGTCTGTCAACCATGTTCAACGTCAACGGACAGAACACATTGAGATCGATATTCATTTCGTCCGTGATATGGTTACCGCTGGTCAGGTTAGAGTACTACATGTACCCTCCCGTTATCAGTATGACGATATCTTCACCAAGGGACTGCCCTCGGCCTTGTTTGAAGAATTTCGATCCTGTTTGAGCGTCCGACGTCCTCTCGCTTCAACTGCGGGGGCGTATTAGTCGATATATTTGTATAACTATCAGTTATTAATTTGTATTAGACCCCATAAGTATAGATGTCATGTAATTAGGCCTAAGCCTATGATCATCATTGTAGAATAATCTCTCGTATCCTATATATAAGATAGTTGTTATCAATAATAATCAAGAAAATCAATTAACCTTCTAATAGAGACAAGTACTCGTACAAGAAGGCCAAAGTCAACTTGAAATCTTGAAACAATTATTAATCTTAAACGAATCAGAAATATTACTGAAACGATTTTCAGTTCTTAGAAGATTTTAATCTACACGTTTATGCTTATGATATACAAAAGTAATTCGAAAAATCAATCATACAAAAGTAATTCTAGGTTTTTCTTAATTTAAAGTTGGGACATGATGAAAAGTTCTTAACTCTTAAGCAAATGAGGCCCATTTTGTGCAGAGCTAAAACAGATGGCCCGTATTTGATGGTTTAACGATATAGCCACTCACATAGTCACATTCGGATTTGCTTAAGATATTTGACGATTAATTATTGAATCCAATCAACACTTGAGATGATGTCGTCGAGGTACATTGAACTTACGTTAAACCTAATGATGAAATTGTTGAAAATCAGATTATACATTATAAACTGGTTTTCAGAAGTATATTTGGTTAATTCCTATTGAATAAACTATTAGCCCATAATATTGTATTTGTATTGGGCTACATAAACTAGCTTTCGTCAAACTTATTAGAGCTTGGGGAACGGTGGTGTTTTTCTCTTGCGCCAAAGAACGGCGCGAGCCGAACGAACGGCGCACGATTCCGGTGCTCGTGCCGTTCGGTCTGGCGCCGTTCTTAACAGCCCACGCCATTCTATTTTTTTTTTTTTTTTTTGTGTGGTTGTTGTGTGTTTGTGTGTGCGTTTGTGTGTGTGTGTGTGTTTGTGTGTGTGGGGTGATTTGTGGTTTTATAAGGTTTTTTGTTTTGTGTTTCAATGGTGGGAAGAACAACAGATCTGGGAAGGAAGACAGGGAAGGAAGACGACCCCAAAATAAAAATATTTTTTTATTTATTTTTTTAAAACCTTATTTATTAGTTCCTCATAGTGAAAAAAATATTTTATTTATATTGTGTATTTTTTTAGTTATATTGGGTATTTTTTTATATATAAGTAAATAAAAAAAAACCCAACGGCACCAGAAAAGTGGTGTCAACGGATGCCTCAACAAATGTGGTGCCGTTCAGTTTCTGGTGCCGTTCAGCATTTTGCTGACGTGACATCACTTTTTGAGAACGGCAAGAGCCGAACGGCTCAAACGTTCCCACCGCTCTAATAATTAAATGAAACAACTTGAAATCTTCATCTACATTTATTCTAAAACCAACTAGACAATATTACAAAGATGTTTCTACCGAATTAAGATACTTACTTTTATATAAAACATATTTATACTTAATTTCAAAATACCTACATTTATATAAAGCATGTTTATAAAAAGTTGGAGTTGCTTGAAATTAAAGTGATGTTTTAGGCATAACTGTTTGTTGTTCTTGATCTTGATTATTTGTTGCTTCAGTCATAGAACTTTCTTCTATAACGTCTTTCGTTTGTACTTGTTACCCGTAAAAGAGAAGAATAAATTATTCGAACATTTTCATGAAACCTCGGCCCTTTTACTTTGTATTCATCATGTTTTGTATCTTCGGACCCTTCAAGTTGTTCATCACATATACGCATCTTTTTTCGCGCTCCACAATTTTGCAAGTTTGTGGGTAGGTTATTATATTTATTTAGTTACATTATATATAGAGGTTAGAGAAAATCAGGAAAGCTTAAACCTACAAACCAACTTGGGCTTATTTATCATCGAATAAGTGAGAGCGATTGTTTTGATTGCTTAAAAAGAAAAAACAAAATGAGAGCACTGTTTTTTTCGTTTTTTTTTAGTTAATTGTCAATAGTCTTAACAAAGGATCATGTGTCCATTGTCCATTACCCCCTCTTCCATAAACATAAATTTGAAAAAAAGAAACACCTCCTCCCCCCCTTCATTCACCATATTCACAGACCACCCTTCTCAAAATTTCCGGCCATGAGAAAGTATTATTTTAACCATATACAAAGCCATAACAAAACTCTTTATAATTTCAATCAAAAACCCAAATCAAATTTCAAATGTAGTAAAATTGCTAACTTAAAAACAACAAATACATATGCCAATACAAGAAAAAGAAATCATCAAGAACAAATATATATAAAACACATGCATTATTTGTTTCTTTTAGTCGAATTCATCAGAAAAAAAACACAAACAACCTCTTTCATTTTGTTAAAAGAATACATCTTTGATTTCTTTTCTTTACCACTGCTTAAGCTAGCCACTTTCATATACTTTGATTCTCTTCCATTAACAACTTTTCCATTAATAAAACAAATACATAAATCTTTTTTTAGCCATATACAAATTAGCCCAAATTAAAAAAAATCAAGATCCAAATACAAATTAAACAAAAAAAATCAAGATCCAAATACAAATTAGCCCCAAATTAAACAAAAAAAAATCAAGACCTCGCCTTTTAAACAATCAACACTCTCGAATACAAACTTACCAAAATAACCCCAAATTCAACGGATCAAATGGTGAAGGCGTTCTGTCGTTGGCATCCTATGCTGCGGATGGTTGAAAAAAAACAAACCAAAAAAAAAAGGGGGGGTCCCCTTTTGGTGGGGGCTCAAGTGGTTGTCCGCATAAATCTTGATATCAAAACAACAAAAAAAAACCAACATAAATAGTGGTGGCTCCGAGTGGTGGTGGCAGCGTATTGTGGTGCGGTGGTGGTTGCAAGAGGTGATGCTGTTTGTGGTGTGTGTGTTTGTTTGGTGTAGTAAGTGTTTTGTTTGGTGTAGTATGTGATCAGTTCACAACAAATATTGTTAATAAGATATGTGTTTTAGTTTGACCGTTAAAACTAACCCATGTTAATCAGTTCACAACTATTATTGGGATAAAACTAACCCATGACATAATTACCCTTACATGTGACTTGCACATGACAATTTTAACGGTCAAACTAACAGAAATATCCGTCAAGGGACCAAACCCGATACGGGTCAAAAGTTTGGGGACTGGATCCGTTAAAAAAGTTTCGGAGGGACTAAATCCGTTATACCCGACAAACATTAGGGACGAATTATAAAATTAACTCTTATATTTATTTAGTTACATTATATATAGAGGTTAGAGAAAATCAGGAAAGCTTAAACCTACAAACCAACTTGGGCTTATTTATCAGGGATAATGCCGTAGAATACCAACGAACTTTGCCTAATTTATCGATTTGGTACGTGTACTGAAACAATTATCGATTTGGTACGTGTACTTACATAAAGTGTTCT
>BQNB010132057.1:2447-18688 GCA_026074375.1 Tanacetum coccineum | reverse complement strand
AGAAAACTAAACACGATTATTGAATTGGATTTGAAAAAGAAGCTAAGAAACCATAGCGATTGAAGCTTTTTATTGATTTTTAATGATGGAAAAAAGGCGGGAAAGTTTATTAGAGGAGAGAGAAAGGAGAGAAAGTTTTTTAAGAGTAGGTTTTCACATAATCACACTTTATGTGTATATTTTGCATTATGTTGGTATTATTAATATGGGTGCAGAAGCGATATCTTAGCAGCAACCAAAAGAGTTGCAAAATACATCAGGACATGCTACATGAGGATTATGACACTTGAGAACCACCTCTTTTTTTATATCCATTTTGTTAATCGTTACTTTATTGTTCTGTTATTTACCTTTCAATCATTTTGATTGATCTGGTTTTGCCCAAGTATATATCACACAGGAAACTCAGCCATTGCAAAATCCCAAGTTCTCATAAATTTAAGGTACGATTTCCAGTCTTTCTTACTTTTCTTATGAAAAAGCATTTATGATATGTGTGAGATAGGTTAATAACTTAGATTTAAGACCAATGGATATGACTTGGGTAAAGTTTCCACCACCAAACCTAACAAGCTGATTAAACCTTGGATAAAGTAAATAAACACCACCAAACACTAACCAGATTGGCAAAAAGAAGATGTTATTAGTGATAAAGCAAACAGCACCACACCAAGAACAATCAACAATCGACTCCTATTTAAAATTCAGAAAAACTTCTTAAGCTGTTAACTTTTAAAACTGAAGATGATGTCTTCTAATACAACTTGAATGCCTTTTTATAGGCTAGAATATATAAACAAAGCAAACATTTAAACCTTGCTTTGGTAAAGATAATAAAACTTTGAAAAACTGATAAGTAGTTTAAACATTAAAAACTGCAGTTAACTAGGTGGATAATAAATAAAACCCAACCCTCCTTACTGAAATTGCAAGTCTCAAAAAGTACTTGTTGAAGAAACTTAAATACTGATCTTTTAAGCTTCATGGGCTTGACTTAGGGCCGAGACTAGTGGGATTCCATGCAATCACACTCATCCCATCAGGAGATTTAAACCCAAGTAAATCTTGTGACCCATAATCTGGCCCGAAGGAAGCACCATACACAAAATGAGTCTGTCGTACACTAATCAGGTTCATTGGGTTAGGAAGTCCTGATGCACCTGCATTAACCCCTCATGGTTCAGAAGAATTTATCCTCAAATCTTCTAACGAACCACCTTCGAAGTAAGGGGACAGATGCCCAACATTGAAGGTTGTTATTTTTTGAATCTCGAGGTAATTCAAGCTTATAAGCATTATCCCCAATTCTTTCAAACACCTTATATGGCCCATCACCTCTTGGCATTAGTTTATTTTTTTCTTTTTGAGGGAAGCCTTTCTTTCCTTAAGTGCAGCCATACGAGATCTCCGGGTTCAAAAAGAGCTTTCTTTTAATGCTTGTTTGCCTTTTCTTGTACAAATCATTAGCAGGCTCAATCTTTTTCTTGATTTGTTCATGAATCTTCTGCATTTCTTTAGTGCGAGTTTGTGCCTTGAAATGTACTTCATTACCTTTAGGAAAGGGTACTAGGTCAATAGGCATGAGAGGTTTACTCCATAATTTACGTCAAATAGAGCATGACCACTAGCATATGCTGGAGAGCGATTATAAGTAAACTCAGCAAACGAAATCTTAATATCCCAATCTTTTAAGGACTTGCTCACCATGGTCCTAAGAAAAGTTGTGAGTATACGATTGGTTACTTCAGTTTGCCCATCTATTTGTGGGTGATAGGCCATACTAAAAACAATTTTGTACCAAGCAACTTCCATAGCGACTTCCAAAAATGGCTTAAAATTTTGACATCCTTATTAGAAACTATAGTCTTAGGAACACCGTGAAGACGTACAATCTCTTTGAGGAACAAATTAGCAATATGTATAGCGTCATCAGTTTGGTGACAAGGAACAAAGTGTGCCATTTTGGAAAAACGATCTACCATAACCATTATCATCTTTTCCACATTGGGTACGTGGTAAGGCCATAATGAAATCCATAGAGATGTCTTCCCATGCTTGTGAATAAACGGGTAGTGGAGTATACAAACCTTGATGAAACTTGCTCTTTTCTTGGTGACACGTTGCACATCTAGAAATAAGGGCAGTAACATCACCCTCTATGCGAGGCTAGTAGAAGTGTTCTTGTAGAACACTGAGGGTCTTGTTGATGCCAAAGTGACTCTCTAACCCTCCCTCACGGGCTTCTCGAATGGGCAGCTCCCTTGTGGTTCCTTTAGGAACACAAAGTTTGTTGTTTTTAAACAGAAACCCATCTTGGATAGAATAAGGACCATTAGTTTTCTCTTTGCATTCTTGGAATATAGGAGAGAAATCAGAATCATTTAGGTATAATTCTTTAATGAAAGAAAAAAACCAAAACTCTAGCACCATGGACTAAGCATGGCATGTCTCCTTGAAAGTGCATCTGCAACAATGTTAGAACACCCTATTTTCTACTTTGAAGCAAAAGTAAAAGATTGGAGAAATTCTACCCATTTTGCATGCCTATGATTTAGTTTACTTTATCCATTGATATGCCTTGAAACTTGATGATCAGAATGAAGTACAAACTGCTTTGGCCTCAAGTAATGGCTCCATTGATCTAATGCACATACGATAGCATAAAATTCATTGTCTAGGTGCTATAGTCTTCCTTGGCCCGTCTAGTTTCTTACTAAAATACACAATTAGGCGTTTATTCTGCAATAAAATAGCCCCTATGCAACTCCACTTGTGTCACATTCAACTTTAAACAATTGGTTAAAATCTGGTAATGCTAAGATGGGAGACTCACACAAGTGCTCCTTGATTTGCTCAAATGCCTTTTGGGAAGATTGGGTCCATTCAAAGGCACTCTTCTTGATACATTCAGTAAGAGGAGCAATGATGGTGCTAAAATTCTTAACAAACCTCTTATATAATGAAGCAAGACCATGGAAACTTCTTACCTCGGTTACATTTGTAGGTGTGGGCCATGTTTTGATTGTTGCAACTTTAGAGTCGTCCACGGAAATACCATCTTTAGATATGACATACCCTAAGAAATACCACCTTTAGAGAAAAGAATTCACATTTCTCTAGTTTTTTATAAAGTTTTTGGTTCCTCAAAACTTCAAATACTTTCCTTAAATGTTGAGCATGTTCTTCCATTCCTTTACTATAAACAAGTATGTCATCAAAGTACACAACAACAAAGTGACCAATGAAAGATCTAAGTACCTCATTCATTAATCTCATAAAGGTACTAGGAGCATTAGAGAGTTCGAATGGAATTACCAACCATTCATATAAATCGAATGGCAGTTTTCTACTCATCTCCTTCACGCATTCTGATTTGGTGATACCCGCTCCTAAGATCAATTTTAGAGAACAAAGTGGCACCATGGAGTTTGATGACATTAAATAACATCACTTTTATAGCATCATTTATCTCATCTTAATTGCTCTTTTAACATTATTTATGCATGAATTTATACTTAATTGCTTATATTTGTTATTTGTAGTAAATATCGAGCAATTTGTGAAGTTTAACTAAAAGGCACGCATTTTGGAGCTTAAACAAAGAAGTCTTAAAGTCTACTATTCTGGCATCCAATACTTTGTATCCAACAAGAAGATACGGCGTCTTTGTGCCTCGACTTAACTTGCAACCATGATGACACGAAGACCAATATGCCGTATCCAGGAGAACCCATATGCTGTATTCATAAGGCGGTTCATGGAATATTCTAGAATATAATAATCGTGGTCCCTACTCCAAGAGACCCCAATACGCCGTATTAAACTTCTTTAATATGATGTATCGACTTAATTCCAGTCCCTATAAATACAAACCCTAAACACGAATTTTAAGAGAGTTCGAGAGCTGTTAGAAACTTTTAACCACCAAGTTTCAGAGGAAAAGAGAAGCTAATAAGGTCTTGCAACGCGCTTCAATTCATAGGAAAACCCTTGTAAATTCTTTTACTTTAAATACGCCTTCGGTTATTGGTATCATTCATTAATTGGTTAGTTTACCTTAATCATTCATCTATGACATTTGTATTCATTACAATGGTTATTGGCTAATACCTTTAGGTATTAGCCATGCTTATGATAATTTAATGTTTGGTTTGTTTATATCGATTGCATTCTTATTTGTTGTGTGTTGATTATGTTTATCAATTTATACTCGTTTATGTGCTTAAGATTGCGACCTATCCTTTAACTGGATATAGGAATACAAATATAGAGTTAGCTAGATGCCGGGATAGCTCTCTATATCTGCGATTTATATATCTAGAGTAATAGGATCACAAATATTGACCTGTCTTTACCTTTAGTTTAGTGAACAAGTTAGACTAGCAGGTGACCTAGGATTAACAAATGATGTTTTGATTCCTTTGGTAAAGATTTGGACAGTGGACTACTAGTATATAAAGAGCCGTTAAGCAATATGTTAGTAAAGTCTCGTTGAGCTAGGATTTGATAAGATCACCATTATTATCTCATAAGATAGATTATAATCACCTACGATTGCTTTATGCGGATGTGTTTAATTGTGACAGAATTAACATGTCTAGGTTTTAGGAAGAAGTACCGCCTAAATCTAGGAATGATATATCAACAACAATAAGACAATCATTGCACCTATAAACCAAACCTGTGTTTTATTTGATTAAATATAGTTAGTACATTTTCCTACAATAGGCTTGATCGCTTATTTATCTTCTAGTTATCAGCTTGTGTGTGTGTTAATTGTCCTCTAATCCCAAAACTAGTGCCAGTCTCTCAGGCTGAAACCCCCTTGTGTTACTTTTATGTTTAACTTAGAAAAACATAGAATAGAATAACTTAGGACTAACTTAAATAACTATAATACTAATAGAATTAGGAATTAACGCTCTCGCTCTTAGTGATCGACACTGATCAACAAGCCTCGTACTAACCAACGAACTTACAACTAATTGGGTACACTGCCCGTTAGTGTTTGTTAATAGGTAATTTGGCAGAATATAGATAATAAAACTTGATTATAAATTTACCTACGCATAACGAAACATCATAGTTCATCAAGCAGAACATCTAATATTGGAATAGGGTACCTATATTTGATTGTAATGTTGTTATGGGCCCGACTATCAACACATCGATCGCAATGATACCAATACCAAATCTCTTTCAATAGAAACAAACAAGGAGCTGGAACAGAGCAAGAGGACATGCATTTACGGAATATAGCATGTAGCATCGATCAATGAGCTCTTAAACTTGTCGTTGCAGTTCTTTAGTCTTTTCTGGGTCACAACGATAGGCTGGTTTGTTACGAAGGGGTGCTCCTGGGATAAGATCAATCTCGTGTTCAATACCCCTAAGTGGAGGTAATCCTAGAGGTAGATCAGTAGGAAACATGATAACATCAAATATTTAATACTTTTTGGTATCAAATTCCCTATCAAAATGCGTGTAATTATCTCATAAATGCCTAAAAATGGTACTTAATCATTTATTTCTTGTTTTTAGGAAGAAATTGAGCATTTATGCAAGAAACATGGGATTTGGACACAAAAACAAGAAAATATGGATTTTTTAAGATATTTTACGGCGTAACCATCCCATAAAGTTTACGCCATAACATAATTAAGGCAAGAATGGTCATCACCAAGGTTACGGCGTAATCACTTCTAAAGTTTACGCCGAAACACATCTCATTATGGAATGAAAGAGCATCCAATTCAGCCTATTACGGCGTAACAAATACACTGAGAGTTAAGCTATAACATCAATTTTGCCTATGATAATGAAGCCCACAGACTGCGAACATGATTACCAGCGTAACCACACACAAAGGGTATTCCATACAGTTCGAGAAAAGTAAAAAGAGCCCTCCATATCTGCCATATTCATTATCACCCTATCTCCCTCAGCATTAAGTGGGGCGAAACCAAGTCATGTAAACATGTCCGAAGAAATCCATCTGAATTCGAAGGGTAGAAATCACTTTGTAACTTACTTTTGTAAATTAAATCATTCATAAAACGAAGTCCTGTAAGAATTATATTATAAGCATTCGAATCAATGAATCCCTACATTAATACTTACTAACTAATTACCATGATGGCTTAAGCACTTCTAGTGCTGGCCTAGTTATGTAATTACTCATGTATTGATTAATGTTACTTGTTTAATTATCGTTTTATTAGATATCCTTACAGCATGTCATAGATCCCTGCATTTTGGAAATATTGAAAGGGGTAGTTTATAACCGTTAATCCTTTATTAGCAACCCCACGAACTTAGGATTACAAAGGTACTAGGATAGATTGGAATCTATCCTAGTGTAGGAATCAACCCGATCACCGCCTTAATTACCCTATATACTTAAAAAGTGCAGGAACTCTTTCAGAGAGGGTTAATAATCTATTTAGGTTATAGATAAGTCTTTTGGATGGTTGGTACTTAATAGCTACATCTAGGATACCTTAACATCTAGACTTTTGAGCAATTGGGATCCATGGAAGTTTAGGACACACCTCGAGCGTCAATTCAGATTTGTCAATTTTAGAACACAAATAAAATGATACCTGGACTTTGCACTAGGAAAGATGTCATATACAGTAGTAATGAAGTAACTAGGTTAGCACGCTTTTCTCCCTATAGTCTTCTTCTTAATTTACTTTTTTCGCATTTACTTTCTGTCTTAATTCTGAAGATTATTCAAAACCATTTTCAAACTTGTGACATTTTAAATTATAACTAATCTAAAGTTAGCTCTTGAGACGACCTCGGATTTACCAATCCTACACTATACACGACCGGGTTCTCTGCCCGTTAGTGCATGTAGACATCAGTGAATGAGTTTTTATAAATTTAAAAGTTGTTAAATTATTTCTTTAAAAGAAAATACGCATGAAGTTTTTGGCGCCGCTGTCGGGGAGCTAAAAATTAGCTATATCTTGAATTCTTGTAAATTATTATTTAAATTCTTGTAATATTTTCTACTCTTGCAGAAATGATGAAAAAAGCATAAGTATTCAGGAATATAACCATTGCCGAATACATGGAGTATGAGGCACAACTAAAAAAGAAATATAGGAGGAGTGATCGGGTAAGTCACTTAAAAAAATATGAAGGAATAGATCTTGAATCTTCTCTTAATAAGAAGAATATTGTCCTGGATTACCCACATTACTCCTACGACGCTAAGATTGACACTTATTATGATTTACCTCATTTACTCCCGTGTTTCCAACCTGTTCAACCACATATAAATAATGATCATAAACCTCCTTACGTGGGTGTTAAAAGTATCGCGGACAACATGGTTACCTACGAATCAGAAGGGGACAAAAAAGGGCAGGACGACCGTACGCTAAAGAAAATGTTAATGAATGGTTCAAAATGAAAATCAAAAAATTCAAGAGAATGCAACAAAAGAAAGACTATGAATTCATGGAAACTAGGTTGCATGTCTTAAAAACTGGGAAGCATAAATCGATGGTCTAACTAAGAAATGCCAGGAAGAGGGCACTAATAAAGTTCCCAGACCTCCGGTTAGCGAATGTAGAGCAATTTACAATGATTCCCCAACTGAACTTCATAAAGCATCTTCCATGGCTAATGTTGAAAATACCTAGGATGAGGAAGATGTTTCATTAAAAATCTTGCCATGTCAACTACCACCCAAGGAATTGTATCCAGAAAATTTTACTCTCCTTTGTACTATTAGAAGTTTAAATTTCTATGTTGTGACAGATCAAGGAGCAAGTGTTAATGTAATACCTAAATCCATGTTTGAATTTCTAAAACTTACCCACCTTTAGAAAATTGATATGCTTGTTGAATTGGTGGATATGATGAAAAAATCATATGTAGGAATTGTAGAAAATGTCCTTGTTAAGATTGACAAATTCTTATTTCCCCCCGACTTTGTGGTTATTGATATGTTAGTTGAACATAACGAAACCATGATTCTTGGTAGGCCATTTCTAGCAACTATTCATGCCGAGATCAACGTTTTCAATAAGGAAATATCTTTAGGAGTAGGTGAAGATAGGATTACGTTTTATATGGACAAGAAGATTTACAATTTCACAACCCATGTCGAAAAAATTTACATGATCAATTCAAAGCATGATGGCGAGCCTTGTAAAGTCATAACACCTCTTCACAAAGCCTAGGTACATCCTAAAATTGAGGGACACAACAGCTTCCATGATCAAAACAATAGTACTTCGGACAATGAGGATATTTAAGGGTGATGCGGCAAGAAGGTTAGGATTAACAAGACATATCCTACTCTCCTTAAAGTGCATAATGAAATATTTAAAATATGACCAACTTGTGACCCTACCAAGAAGGTGCAACCGGGGGGGGAGGATATCTATGAGATTGACGAGAAAGGAAGGTTAAAAGAATGGTATTGCTGTCATGATGATAAAAGGCTATGCATGACGGGAAAATGTTTATCATTTCCTGACTACCTTTTAGTCAAATATGAGGGTAGCCACGGTGGTGATTTAATTTGAGACAAAATATATGCTTAATGGTGCGACAATAACTCAATTTTGAACCCCTTAAACTCACAAATTAAAAAGTCTTTGTTAGATAGCAAACCTAAACCTAGGGACTTTACTTTCAAAGAATGGATGATAATATAAGTTAGGCATACTAACATAACGGATTTTGTAAAGAGAACTTTGTTGAAATCTTAGGTCATTGATTGCTTTGAACCAGAATTAGGACCCATCAAGGATCCTCGAGCATGAAGCTTTAATGACTACAAATGGGTGTTTGATTTAGAAATTGATCAACTTGTTGATGAGTATGAACTAGGAATAGGAAAAAAGGGATATATTCTGGAGGAAATTTGAGAAAATTGTAAGGAAGTTCAAGGAAATGACACATATTGGTGGTACGATCATTGGTTGTAAGAGAAAGAAAAACAAGAAATTAGGACAGAAGTATATGATCGACCTAAAGTTCATTTAGAAACATTTGAGGTAACAAAATACTCATTTAATAGTAGTAACAGTTTCATTTGTGTTACCAAGGAAATAGAAGATACTTTGTTATTAAGGAGAGAGAATGGATCAAGGTTTAGGGAAATGATCTGAAAAGAATTAGTCATTGATAAGAGCACCCAAGGAGCAATGTAGAATGAGCATGAGTCTAACTTAAAGAATCGTTAATAACAAAAGTGCTTGTCGGGAGACAACCCGTCTTTTTATTAAATAAACTTATTTTTTTACAGTTTAGTTGGTTTGTATATTTCTCACTTAATTTTGCAAGTTCTTTTAGCAAAGAAGTTGAATTCGAAGTCATCTCGACTCATAATCATATGGTTTAAATACTAGTGCAGGTAGCATTTATGGCATAACCCTCACAGTTACGTCGTAATCATTAAAGCTACGGCGTGATCTAATCCTTAATTATGCCACAACGAGTCCTTCAAAATTTTAACCACATGATTACGACGTAACTATTAAGGTTACACCGTAATCTCTTTTTGAAAATCCTTCAAAAATAAGTTTGAATCAATTACAAAACCATGTATACTTTAAATGAACTTTATGGGTGTGTTATCTGAAAACCCTCATGAGACTTCACTCGTCCACTTAGGCCATCAAGTAGTTAAAAGGCTTGTTGCATTCGCTAAATGTAACCGTGATTCCTACGAAAGTGAGTTAGTTTTCTTGTACATTTTTGTAAACATTTAAATGCATTTAGGTTTGTTTAGTGATTTCAGGGGCAACAAGGTTTCTCAGGAAGCGCTTAATGGGAATTCATCCCATGTCACCATCATATGAAGCTTAGAGCAATAATCAGGGGAGATTCTTGTTCAATTTGTACTCTTATTTTTTAATTTTCATTTCCTTTATTGTACAATAGGGACATTGTACAAACCAAGTGGGGGGATGGGAGTAAAATTACCACTGTGACCTATATTTGCCTTCAATTTTCTAGTTTTCTTCAAAAAATTATGCCAACTTTAGAAAAAAATTGACATGTTTTTCTTACTAAACTAGATTAATCTTTGTCGAATGCACATTTATCCTTTATTTCTATTGGTGAGGTTAAGCCTAATGATTCCGTTTTCATCCATTACACAAAAATCCACCAAAAATATGAGTTTGCCAGTAGTATTGTAGACTTTAGAACTTCGCATGTACATCATTTCGAGACCTAATTGATTAGCAGGAATAGATGGTTTAAGAAGGCAACATTTAGGAATTGACCCAAATAGCCCATATGTGTGTGTTTATCGACTTGTTACACTGACTTGTCGACCTCCCATGATAAATCCTTTGTTGCACTCATTATTAATGCAAGATGGCCTTAGATCACCCTGTTGAGCCAATCCGTGTTTTAACTCATATTACATATGTTTTGTTACACCATTTCGCCTTAACCAACCCTATAGTCTATATTTTTTTGTGTTGAAATTTCTGGCTATTTAAGTCCATGGTACAGAAAAACTTCTTAAGTTGTTAACTTTCAAAACTAAAGATGATGTCTTCTAATACAACTTGAAAGCCTTTTTATAGGGTGAAATATGTAAACAAAGAAAACATTTAAACCTTACTTTAGTAAAGATAATAAAACTTTGAAAAACTGATAAGTATAATTAAAGATATAAACCCTTGTAGCATTTGCATATTTACCATGAAGAAAAGAAGGGTGCAACAAAAAGGCCACCCAATGTGACTACAAATGTAAAGATGGGCAAAATATAAAAAAATAATAAAAATAATCTAGTACCCATAATTTGCAACCAAAACATCTCTGTAAAATAAAGCTAGTGGCCCATTATTACACCAAAACTCATGAAGAATGGAGCTAGTAGCCCATTATTGAAGATCAGATTTTCGACTTTGACTCTTGACATGGATGGACAGTAGCTAGTTATGACAACCTTAGATTATTTTAGACTATTTGTTTTGTGTTTTTACATTAACAACAATTAAATGTGTATCCCATGTCTATCCTAACCCCTTAATAACCCTTAAAGCATAATACCTTGTGCCTTTAAAGAGTATTTAGACCCTAATTCTAACTGGTGCAGATTTGTGTACTTTTCAAGCTTATGATAGAATACATGCTATAACTGTGCAATTGAGCGATCACCCCAAAAATGAAACACTTAGACTAGTGGAGAGCTGAGTGACATTTTATCCCCTTTTCGTGAGGTGTTCGTCTTTGATGTTTTCTAGCATAAGAGTTTATAAATTCATTTCCTTGAAGTTATTCTCCAGAATCTTTTTAAGAAATGTATAATAGGTTTTCTACTTGAGGGCAAGCAAAAGTCAAGTGGGTATATTTGATAACTTCATAATATATAATACTTTTAGTGGTGGCCAAAATACCCCGTACAAATACCTGCAATGTTTTAACTAACACTTAAAAACGGAGATATTACTATTGTTTTGTAGTTTTCATAGGTGAAATGCAAAGAACGTTGACAAGAAACAATGGAAAAAAAGGACGTAACGTGTAAATTCTGCAGATGTTTACTGCGTAACACCAAAAACGTTAGCCGTAACATAAATTAAGCAAGTACGAAGATCAAGGAAGACTTTACGGCGTAACACTATATCTAGTTATGCCATAACCCTATATTTGGAAGGAAATTTTGTCAAAGTTATCATTACGATGTAACACCTTTTTAGTATTTTTCTGCCGTAACATAAAATCCACAAAAATAGGGAAGAATATCACAGTACACATGATTATATGAGGTAGACAAAAGTAACACCCAAATCTGGTTATGCCGTAACAGCTGCTTAATTATGGATGCCGTGTAAGTTGGTTACGGCGTAACACCTTTATTGGTTACAACGACCGTAACATGTTCGATATCTATAAATAGAGGCCTCATTCAAGCTATTCCGACATCACTTCCTCCATAGCCAATTGGAGAGGCGACAAAGGCTTCCAATCTTCAAAGAATTCCACCTGAAGTCCAAGGGAGATCACACTTTACTTACTTTTTGTATTTAATCGTTCAAAATATGAATCCTGTAAGAATTATGAGTTTTCAATATATGATTTCTTCTATCTCTTACTGTGTTTCCGTTACCATGAGTGGCTAAACACTTAAAGTGCTAGCCTATGTGTAATATTTTACTTTTGTTTTATAATTGTTTCCTGTTAAATTATGTTTTATTAGATATGCCATGACTACGTGTAACCTTGGGTTTTGTAGTACTGGTGGTTTGACCTACTAGCTTGCCCATCACTTGATACCTTGTCATGATAGGATCCAATGGGTACTAGGGAGGATCACTAACTCCTTACCTGGTGTAGGAACTGACCGGTCACCGCACTTATCACTCGATACTTAAAAAGCACAGGAACTCTTTCAGAGGGGGTTAATAATCTTAATAGGTTATTAGATATGTTTTGGTAATAGTTGTTGGGAATTATAGATTTGATGAGACAAAGTGAATAAAAGAATGAAACAAAAGGACTCAAACGCAAAGCTGGAACTCTTCAAGAGATGGAAGATTTTGAAGATTTCCTAGAAGATCTCCTCAATCAGTATAAGATAAAGATCAACATTAATACTGATTGAAGATTAGTCAAATAGTATTTAATGTTGATTTATAGTTTCCTAATCTTATTTGTTCTTATCCTTTATAAACCTAGATATCTCTATTATATAAAGAGATATCAGGCGTGTATCTAAATGGTGTGGCATGGAGATGTAGACGTCTAGAAAAGGTATGTGTGTGTGTGTCTAGGCATGTAAATGCCTAGATGGTTTGGTTGGTTTAGCCTCAAGGATCTTTGATCCTTGTTAGTTTGTAGATAACCGTTCCATAGTTGATCATGTAGAATTGGGGCTAATAGTGAAAGATAATGAATGAAAAACCTTGTTATGATATCAATGTTTCTTAATGCTATTTTTCCTCTATGCAATACTATTATATTCAGAATTATCATTAACCTAGTATAAGTCTAACAACCTGAGCTTAAAACGATCTAACGACTTAGGTTTCCATAATTGGTACGAGAGCCATGTGGCTCTTGATACTAGGATCTACAAGGTTTAGAGAAACCCAAAAAACCCAAATTTACATTAAAACGATTAGTGGTAAAAGATTTATGAGGTTTTTGAAGATTAATAGCTAGATGAATCTTATAAACGTCCTCTCTACTAGCTTAGTTAATGCAATACGAATATCAAATGTTGTTATTATTCTTTTAGGGTTTCGCATGAACAGTTAGGGTTTCGAGTAGATTGGTGAACCTGACGTGAAGAAAAGAGCATGTTGTGCGACATCGTATAAGTTTCTGTTTTAATGGTATCGTGATTCAATTGAAGAATTTTGATTAATAGTGTTTTTACTCGAGACCCAAGAAAGTTTGTGATCATGGTGTAATAAAACCTAGGGTATAAACCTAATTTTGAATCGTTTTTCTGTCTACATGATACTAACAAAAGCTTTTGTTTGACTGCTCTTTTGGATCCGTCATAAGTTAAGATACTGCTTTAAATAACGTAATACGTGTTACTTCCAGCCTTGGCCAACTTAATACTGTTGGTTGATTTTTAGTACTGCTTAGATCTATGGTTAATACTGCTCGATATATGTTTATACTGTTCAAGTTTATGTTTGTACTACTTGTTGTCTGAGAAACGAGGGTTTGTACTGCTAATGTTGTCCGAGATAAGCAGTTAATACTGCTAAGCTTGTCTGATATC
Source organism: Tanacetum coccineum (assembly GCA_026074375.1). Lineage (NCBI taxonomy): Eukaryota > Viridiplantae > Streptophyta > Magnoliopsida > Asterales > Asteraceae > Tanacetum > Tanacetum coccineum. The sequence goes on along the minus strand of BQNB010132057.1, from coordinate 4,962 downwards.
GGACAGTACTTGGTTTTTGGATGGATTTGGATCTCGAATAGAACTATTTTTCAAATAGTTTATTCTTATTGATTTATGACTCGTAGTTTTGGAGATTTTATGAATAATTGATTACGAAGAAGATTGTTTATCACTTATTTGACGATGAAGTGGAATTTCTAGGATGCGTTGTTCTTATCATATCTTTTAGCCTGGAGATACTTGTTTTGTGCTTTCATTATTTATTGATAAAGACGTGATTGATCTAGTTTTTACTCTGATGTAAGAAGTACACTATAGTACTCACAAGGTATTTACTAACACTTAAAGGAGTACTTTGTTATGCTCATGTCTCATAGACGATGAGGATTTTATCAAGTAGATCGAGGTCTACTCTCAGAGAAGAAGTTTGATTTCTTATCAATAATTTTATGCAAGATATAAGACACTATTTGGGTTATTCTACTTCACATCAAATTCGTTAACTCTATTTCTTCATCAGTGAATCACTACAAGAGCCGTACGAGTTCGAGATCAAGAGATGTTAAACATATTGGTTTCAGGGGAAGCTATTTGTTTAAATGTTTAACCATCTACAATGCACCACTGAGGGGAATGTTCCGTTACTACATACTCTAGTCATTTGTATTACTAACTGCTAGTATTATACTACTGCTCAGATTCAATTTTCTTATTATTGTGCGTCATGGAGGGCAATTTGAGTATTAGAAGACTGGATTAGTAGTTGTGGTATATGATTTGTAGCTGTTATGATTCAAGTTGCATATCTAAAAAAGACCCCTATTAGATGATTACAAAAAGGGGAAAAAGATTACAGGTTTATTGATTTGCAGCTTATTTGTGTGTGGTGGCATGTTCAAGGAGATCTTAAATCAAAGGAAAGCATTGAAGTTTTTGTTTCATACAGGGAGATGATTACATCTCAACTTCAGGGGAAGCTTTGATTAAAGGCTTTATGATGAAGTTCGTACAAGAACATGTTTGTTTTGTCATCATCAAATAGGGGAAGATTGTTGGGAATTATAGATTTGATGAGACAAAAGAAACAAGTAATGAAACAAAAGGACTAAAATCATCATTAAAGAATTCTACAAGCTGGTGGAGAATTATTAAAGATTTAGTCAAAGATATCAAAAGATAAAGATTATGGAAGATCTCCTTATGAAGATAGAAGATATCAGAAGATCAAGTTTAGTATTTAAATGATTTATTTGTCTTATACTTATCTTCTTATGTAAGTCATGATCTCTCCCTATATAAAGAGATCATAGACATAGGTTTTAGATATAGCAGAGTCGACTGATGAGAGTCGAATAGTAAAAGGTGTTTGTGTGTGTACACCATAGTTAGATAGTTAGTTGGTGTAGCCCCAAGATTGTGTTTGCGGAAAGAGGGAAACGTATGAATATAAAACCTTGTTTAACAATAATGATGTTCTTATTTTATTCCGCTGTGCATATTGTTTTCATTGTTATTGTCAATCCTAGATATAAAGATCTAACCAATCTAAGCTTAAACAATCTTCACATCCCTTGCAAGATATATATATATGTATATATATATATGTATATATATATATGTATATATATATATATATATATATATATATATATATGTATGTATATATATACATATTGTATATTTATTAAATATATTAATAACGATCTAATGATAATACTTAACGGTCATTAATTAGTTCGTTTGACGAATAATTAACCTAAGCCCTTTAATTAATATGTAACTGTACATAATAATTAACTAACTCAAAAAGTAAACAATTGGGGACTTACTTGCAAGAGATGGGGCGTCCAACTTAGAGGAAGAAAGGAAACAATTGGTAACTTGTTCCCAAAGCCATAGCGTAGCCCTAATTCATACACTATAAATACAAGGCTTAGGGGTTCTCATTCATAATCCCTGGTCTTCTTTTCTCTCCCTCTTTGGCCGATCCAAACACCTTCCCAACTTAGGGTTTCGGTTTTGGGTTTAGTATTAATCAAGAACATGGGTCTTTAATTATCGTTTAGTCTTGAAATAGCATTCGTGAGTATTGTTAATGTGTAGTCTGGATACACGTAGATGTAATATCCTATGATTACTATATTGGATTTCGTGTACATCAAAAGAACACATACGCGTGTTCATAAGCTTTCATTGCTCGTTTGCTAATTGCTAAAAGGTACGCAAACTCTATTTACTTTTATGTTAATTATATGTGCTATATGAGATCAGATTCCGCTGCGTAACTCGTGTATATATTATGAGTAATATAGGTTATTAGATAATAAATTCCAACAGGGGCATCACGAGTCGTTCATATAGTGATATAATTACATAAAAACTAGTAAAAACGCTAATTTTTGATACTTTTCTTGCTTTTATGTGTGCAAACCCTTAGGGTTTTATTTTTGTGAAACAAAGACTCTTAAGAGTCACTAAAAATCTGGAAAAGAAAATTAAATTTTACGGTTTTCTAGTTGATTTAATACGTGTATTATGTGACGTGGTTTATAAT
>BQNB010132056.1:0-14125 GCA_026074375.1 Tanacetum coccineum | reverse complement strand
GGACCAGCCCATACAAGCTAAACATTTAATGGACATGTTCAAACGTTTTTTTTTACTAAGGGGTGAGAAAAAAACCGAAAAAATCGAACATCGAAACCGAACCGAAAACAACCGAATCAAACTAATAACCGAACCGAATTTGCCAAAATCGAACCAAACTACAAATTCGATTTCGGTTTGGATATGGGTTTCGCAATCTGAACCGAAAACCTAATTTATATAAATATATATATATATAAAGACCATTAAAATTTTATCTAAATATAAAAAAAAAACATTTTTTATACTTCAAATTATTTTTTTCTAAATATCTATGTAGATTTTTTTTTTTTAAATAGATGGTGTAATTCAGGTTATTCGGTTCACCCTAAAAATCGAACCGAATTCAAATTCAGCTTTCAGTAGTTCTGTTCGATTTTCAAATTAAAAAAAATTAACCGAACAACCCAATAACCGAACCAATCAAGTACTACTATTTTAGTTTTTTACTGCTATTATTAATATAATCGCAAAGAAAACACAGACGAAAAAATTTACCAAATAAACGAGTATTATTACTACCTTTGATACATTATATCCAGTTCTTCCGAGTTAGTTAAGATGTGAATTACTATACATCCATCATATACAGTTTATAAAAATCAGTGTAAATGATCATTGCATTGTTCGACAAATGGCAAATGGTACAAAAAGGTACTCCAAATTAGGGTCATTTCCGTTTTTTTATATATATAGATAGTCAGTTTTTTTTCTTTTTTGACTGTTTGGGTATTTTCATTAAAATATTTGACGATCATCCGTTAAGTTTCACACATTAAGTCTACCGTCACAGCCACCACCTCTAATCGTCGCCATCATCAATCATGCCCACCACCACTACTACCAAGCACCGCCTCCAGCAACCCCACCCACCACCGCTGCAAACCACCATTCGTCGCTGCCACCAACCCCACCCACCCACCAATACCATCACCCACCGCCACCAACACTAACCATCATTGTTTTACCCAAATGTCACCCACCATCCCCACCCAGCATTGTCGTCACCACGACTGTCACCCTCTAACTAACACCCTCGTCATTACCAACCTAACCCACTGCCGCCATCACCACCATACCCACCTACCACCGTCGTCGATGGTTGGTGGTGGTGTTAAGAGGGGTTGGTAGTTTGCGGCGGTGGTTAGTGATGGTGGTGTGGTTGGTGGTGGTGACGATGATTGATGGTGGTGGCGGTAGTGCGTAGGGGTTGGTGGCAGCGACGATGATTGATGGTGGTGGCGGCGGACTTAAAATGTAAATCTTAACGGACGATCATTAAAAATCTAACGAGAATACCTAAATTGACCAAAAAATAAGTCAGCTACCTTTTATGCCCAAAAAAATAGGATGCCTTGATTGCAAATGATTGAGTACCTTTTTGTGACATTTGCACTTCGTAACTAACTTGAGTTTATGCATCAAAACATAACTCATCAACAGTTTATTCAGCAAGACAAGATTATTAGTACATCTGTGTGACGGCGCATAAATATATACAACATAATCAAACAAACAAAAGAAATTTACATTGTTCGACACATTCAAAACTTCACTTCAATCACCTACCAGATATACTTGTTACTTTGACACTCTGTTTTGGGTCGTGCTGCCAAATGTCATCTCGGGTCAAATTCCAATCAGGTTGCCAAGTTACCAACAGTTCCAAGACATGCTATAACACATGTTCATTACTAACAAACTTATTTTGTCGACAGCAAACAAACAACACAAACATTATACAATCACATTATTTATTAAAAAGTTTTCTTTATGAACTGATACAATGCACTATGAACTGATACAATGTACTATGAACTGATACAACATTTAACTAAACACATTGTTTCCATAACTAGAACTTAAAAGAATCATTTATTCTAAATTATGCCTCGGTTAGCTACAGATAGAAATCTAACACTAGTCTTCAAACGTCATTTGATTAATCAAAAGTTCCACAATGCTTATACGGTTATACCATGTTACAACAAATCTCGATATTTATTTGGTAGATTTAACTTGGATGCACTAGATTTTTGCACCTGCTAACAATTGAAAGAACTCCATTTACTATTTTTGCACCAGTGATAATGGTAATTGTAATTTAGTCATGTTGTAAGATTCCATGAAGTTCCAAGCAGTTAGGAGGAATATAGAAGTGTGATGTGATAAGCCACATGCTGAGTAATGGTCTAAAAACTGAAAAAGGACACTCTTGTGACATTTAATATATAGTGTGGGTGGGTGCTCATGTTTCGTAATCGCTATCAAGCTCCTCGTCCATATGTTTTCCCAGTACGTTTCACTCAGTATAGTAATCTATGAATCGGCATTTCCATCTTTTCAAAATCACATGCCATGATGGTAGCAATTAGGGATCATGACCCCTTACTATCAACATGCATGGTAGAATCAGATTACCTTTAACACTAGAAAAAAAGTTAAGATGGAAACATGACGACTTTTGGTGGGACCAAACACTATGTTGAACGAACAATATACGTTATGAAAATGTACTAGGATGAGATGGATATCGTGTGATGGATGTGGAATATCTAAGCTAAAATCTAATTATGTATACAATATGATTATACTTTGCATCTTAAAAGTTATAACATGTGCTAAAAGAGAGGCATAATCAAGAACTATATCGATGATGACATGGGGTCCACTGTAACGTTAATTACAAACAAGCAATTATTTATAAAAGTCCCCTAATTCATCAACTGGAAATTGACATTTTGCATTCGATGACACAAAGTAGTATTTATACATATGTGTAATATTACCTTATCCATGTATAGATCAGGTATTTCCCAGAAGTAAAGCAAATATAGCTCTAGAAAAGAATCTTAGCCCGAGCCTACCTGCATATGCATAGATGTGAAAATGATCATACCATAGATGCCCGGTGGTACATTAATTGCATATCAATAAGTGAAACATGTACAAATGTGGATGCTTAAAGCACATACATATCCTCAAAGTACACTTATGAAATGCCTGCCAAGTATAACAAATGGAATATTGGACCACACAGTTACGTCATTTACTAAAGGGCAAACGAATAATCATTCCATTGATCTACAGAAACAAAAAAACAAGAGTAATCGAAGAGGTTACTTATTTGGATTCATGCTAACCTCAGCTGTCAGTCAAAGTTAACCTATTTTACATCACCATTGTAAGTTACTATCAATTCTAAAATCAAACAGTTCGTATTATTGGGAATACTTCAGTACTACTAAACCAGTTTAGCATGCAAAAGATACACAAATATGGAGTTTGGGAGTGACAGAGTGCCTCATATTCTCTCTCCCCCACCTCCGACCCATCAAATGTCTCACTTTGGTCCCTATATGCATGTGTAGCTTTGAGAGCGAATAAGTAGGGGGGCACAGGCCAATTCACATACCTAACTTACTTTTTAATTGTTCATGTGATGACCAACTCATTAATTGTGTGTTTTTCGTACCTGTAAATTCATATAATACCATGAAACGCAAATATACAGACATTATAAAATATTTGAAAAGAATAACGCAACAAATGTTAACACAATGCTATTAGTATATAATGAAAAAGTTCATACAAATACACATAACTGTAAGGTTTCCTACCTAATAAATAACATTTTAATGGTTTTTCTTATATTGGGAAAAGGGGGACATCCGAGGTGAATGTGAATGGTCCTTGAGCACTTTGCTTGACAAGGACCTAAAAGTATGTATGTATTTCAACTTCATAAAATATCATACATCAGTTTAAAATCTACAAAAAGGTAGTCCCTTAGTACCACAAAACTGTAACATCTGAGATTGGGTACCAAGTTTTAAGACAGGGTTTGACTGTTTATACAATGTATAAAATAGGATAATCTTGTGGATCAGATCATTGACATCAAGAATATTGAAATACAAGTCAACATAAACTGATGAGAGATTTTCAAAGCAAAAATGTTTCAAATTTCATAAGCTAAATTATAAGAATACCGAAGTAGCAGAAAAATCTGGTATGAAAAGTTCCTCCATTAACAATGATTAATGTAGCGATGTCACTAGCATAGTTAGGCTATTTAAGGTAAGACAAGATAATGTTGACCCAAATGACAACAGAGAAAAATGGTGCTATATCTAGTAAGATTGCCAGCGACTCTGTAAATAGTTTTTGGTTGATTATCATTATAGCCCATAAAAACAACCAAGATCGTCATTTCAACACGTGATCTTTTATCCAAAAGTTTTGCTAATAATACAGAAGAAGGACGAAACCGAGTGACGTGGGGCAGTTGATGCAAGTTGTATCTTTTAAGTTCTAATTTGCAAGCAATAGTTGGTGCAAAATTTCAAACTTATATAATTTGTCATCCTAATGAAGGGGTACGTGGGCATTAAACAAGCCTCAAATTCTCACAATGCCTGAAATCTTTGAGACCAAAAAGCATTCAGTGACACCACAAAAAGAGAGATCTTGAAAGATGGTTCCATTTTGTCTAACTAACTATATTATGAAAGTTGTTACAATTGAAGTTGTTGGATCGTCCATGATTAAAATGATGAAGTAAGCAGCAATCAGTTTTTCTATAGGAGGGTTATTAAAAGTAGGGGATAAGTTTGATACTTTGATTGGTGACACTTGATTTTTCAGCAGATCGTCATAAGTTGTAACCAAATCCACATGCATGCTTATTCATTTAAGTGTGATAACGAGACTTTATGTTGAGATAACATCTTACCATATGGATGATTATCAACTAATCATGTGCCGAGAGAGATAAAGGTTGAGAGAGAAGTTACTTTATCTAATAATGACCGCATATAACAGCTTTTTAAACATTAAATTCACCATTAAAATCATTTTATACGTGTCTATGCATCACAGAATATAGTCAAATTAATATAATTTGCCTTACGAAATAATTGTAGTAGGCAATGAATTGGTTAAGTGTTGATAAATACAAAGCAGGGAGAGGCATAATTACGAATTATTTTCTGTGTGTGTCTTATGGTGAATGAACATACATACAACCACACATACATTAATGTAGCAACTTATTCAAACAGGAATGTTCAAGCAGTTATATTTCCCTATGTACCCCAAACAGAATAGCACTGTACTGTATAATAATAACAAAATAAGTAAGTTCTAAACAAGTACTGCAAGTATTGTAATATTACAAAACTCAGAAAGAAGGTAGGATAAGATTTACGCAGAAAGGTTGCTATAATACCTTTGTGAGTCACCTGATACTATAAACGGTTGTTTCTTAACCTTAGATGTCAATCTAGTAAAATAATCTTAGAGAACACATGGTGAAAGTTGTCTGATTACCATGACATAGACCTATACCCAACTTCCCAATTCTTCATCACTTTGAGCCATTTATGCTACTCAACAACAGGAAAATGTGACATGTTTTCATCAACTAATGTAACTTCTACAGTGGTCCTTGAAAAAAAATAGATATCCTTATTTTATGATACACTGAATAAGCTTCACATTGTTCACACTGTGAAATCGAACCTTGTCACATGTTGCATCTGGTAAGACAGCAACATAACACATTTATAAAAGTAGGAACTCTGAGATCCTTCGGGTCGTGGAAGAGGAATATGGAACTTTTTACAAGTTTGCCACCATGTGATGGTTAAGATTGCAACTTATGACATCTGATATCTGTATGACAGATTCATTACCTCTTTGACAATATAAAACTAAAACCTCTACTTCATACTTTTTCTATTATGAAATCATCTTTCTGTACATCAATAGTTCTCACATGTGTATGTACAGTAGAAAAACGATGAAAATTAGTAATACTAGCACACTGCACGGTGATGATGACATTGGACATTACTCAGCAGAATAATGTAGTATGTATCATAACAATGCATACTTGGGGAAGTGAAGACATGAGTACAGTACTACAGTAACGTAAATCTCATTGATATTTAAAATGTCTAAATAGATTTTAAGCTTCTAAAAAGTAGCTGTCCCTTTTTCTTTGACATCTAAGGTTAGCCCCGTCACCTTTCACTACTATAAATCATGTCAAATTCTTCATAAACACTGACAATTATACCTCTGTCATCTATAACTCTCCCTCCATTCTCGCGTCACTTTTTATTAATGTGTGTGTGTATCTATATCCGCATGAAGACATCAATGTCTTCTATCAAATCCTATCTCTCCGTCACATATAAGCAAATAATGCCAGATCACACTCAAATCAATTTAATAGTTCCCATGGTAATTAAGTACTCTTAAATCCTAATACATGAGGGGACATATTGTTTTACAAATGATGTAATTTTTTTTTATTTGTTTAGGTAATGGTGGAAATGAAGATGATGACAGCCATAGGGTTCCCACTCTTCGCTATGGGGTTGGTGAGTTACCTAAAAAATATGATCGCAGTTGCATGCATGGGAAGGTTGGGGCGACTTGAGCTAGCTGGTGGTGCACTAGCAATAGGGGTCACAAACTTTACTGGCTACTCGGTACTATCAGGTCTTGCTATGGGGATGGAACCACTTTGCAGTCAAGCTTTTGGTTCAAGAAACTTACAGACGGTTACTCTAACACTACAAAGAACCATCCTCATGTTACTATTTGCATCGATACCAATTGGGATCCTATGGTTTAACCTTGAGCCACTCATGCTTAAGCTACACCAGGACCCAGAAATAGCACACATTGCTAGTATATATTGTCAATATGCTGCACCAGATCTTATCATTAACTGCCTGTTAAACCCTTTACGTATATACTTAAGAAGTAAAGGAAAAACATGGCCATTGTTGTGGTGTAGTTTACTAGCGACACTTTTACATTTCCCCATCACTAATACCTTAGCCTTCACTCTTCATCTTGGGGTTCAAGGGGTTGCTCTATCCACATTTATAACCAACTTTAGTACAACGGTTTACATTATTAGTTACATGTTTTTCACTCATACACCCAAGTCTGTACCATGGTCTGAACCAGAGTCAAGAACTGTATCTACTGAAGAAGGTTCAGTAGCAGAGGGGTGGGGTGTGCTACTTAGGCTCGCAATTTCTAGCTGTTTAGCTGTGTGTTCTGAGTGGTGGTGGTATGAGTTGATGACATTTTTAGCTGGTTATCTTCAGAAACCTCATGTTGCTTTAGCTACATCTGCTATAGTGATCCAAACAACCTCGTTGATGTACACATTGCCATCAGCACTTAGTATGTCAATATCAACCCGGGTTGGAAATGAACTAGGGGCAGGTGAACCGGGCCGGGCCCATCTGGCGACACTAGTGGCTATAGGGCTGGCACTCGTGAGTTCTGTTTTTGGGTTGTTGGGGATTACATTTGGAAGAGAAGCTTGGGGGAAAGTGTTCACAAATGACTCCGAAATTCTAGAGCTAGCAATGGCAGCTTTACCAGTAATTGGACTATGTGAACTAGCTAACTGCCCACAAACCACGTGTTCCGGGGTTCTTCGTGGAAGTGCAAGACCGTCCACTGGAGCAAAAATTAATTTATGTTCTTTTTACTTGGTGGGTACACCAGTAGCCATAGTTTTAGCGTTTGTGTGGAAATTCGAATTTTTGGGGCTCTGTTATGGGCTTTTAGCAGCACAGGTGGCATGTGTACTGTCAATCTTGACAGTTATATACAGGACAGATTGGAAGAAAGAATCATCAAATGCAAGACAGTTGGTCGGAAGAAGCAGTGAATGCACCTACGAATATCAAACTATGGAATGCGAGCAAGGAGTCGGGTTTATTTGAAAGATGAATCTCGAGCAGTTAATACACATTTATGTACAAAGAATCTGGTATTGTGTGAAAAATGATATATGTTTAATATTTCTTAATTCTTAAGTCACACAATATATGGTATGTATTGTCGACAGAGCACAACGATATGTACTACTCATTCCTACCCATGTCCCTCCTTTCGGTCTTTAACAACAACTACAAGTAAACAAATAAACAAAGAAATAAAGTTCCTTGATATTAAAAAAAAACTGAATTTTGTGTTACAGAATATGGAGAGTAAATTTCACTTTCAGACATTATTCTGTGCAAGTGGTTGCAACCTACAGGTACCTAGAGGTATCAAAAGAACATGAGACTACATGTGAATATTTTCCTCATCTAGATAGTAAAAAGAAAAAAGGAAGAACAGAGAAAGATATCTAGGCTACTTAGGAAATCCATGTGCCCATTAAATTGCTTAATAACATAGATGGGCTGTCTATAGACCGGAAGGAGATCTGTAGACCTCGTATGATTAGTTACGTATGTTGGATAAGATGTACAAAACTATTTCTGACACCAAAAGACAGAGATGAGCACAAGGAATCAGCAACACAACTATAAAATACACTTGGAGGAACAATATTCAACTCACAAATGGAAGACATTCAAAAGAGGAGTTTATTAATTTTCATATTCTGCCATACGTAACTAGTTCTCAACCTTATAAAGGCTCAATAACATTCATTACTAAGTGACTTATTCCCTTCCATCTACCCACGCTTTTATTATTGAAAAAAAACTCCCAAAGTTATTTAAAACAGAAGAAAACTAACAAAGTTGCCGCATTCAAGACTGTTCCAGCCAAAGATCCTCTTGCCTGATCAACTTATGATAATAAACTTCGACATTTCAACTGACATGGTTGTAGATGATTCTTTCTAGTTTCCAGAAAGATCGAAATCACTAAAATCCGACTTCCGAGCAGGAAGTTATGGCCAAATTACTAACAGGTGGTCAGCAGCCCAAAACGACCCAGTTTAATCTCATCAGGCCCGGAACTGTTTTCAAATCCATAGTAGCAGTTCATGAGGCTAACGGTGTCAATTTCTGTAGTTAACATGCATGAAAAAGGAGCTCCTGCGTATTCGGTTTCATCTCAGTCACAGATTACGTCGCAGCGTTATATTAGAAGCCATTATAATGATCTTGTATTTTTAACCATCCATTTACCTAAGGGATAAGTGAGTGCAGGTGTCATTAAGCCATGCGAATCTATTGGTGTAGCCTTTACTGTCACAGAATACAGCCAAAATGAGAGGGATGCTTCTTTTGATGCAGTACAAGTAGATACCCGAATTGGGATACGGAAAAGATATTGCTTCATTTCTTAATTAACAATCTTAACTAGTCCCCGACAGATGACAACATGCCTAGTGTGATAGTCGCTTATATGATTTTTAGCAAGACTAATAACAACAAGGGTTCAACCAATTTTGCTCCCTCTCGGCGAAGTAAATTAACCTAAGGTTAAGATAAATTAAGGTTTTGATCTGGATTTTTTTTCTCCATTTAGGTGTCATAGACTAAGAGGGATATTTTCGTTTCTCGTCTACTCTTCTCTTTAACGGTATTTTTGGTGGTAGAGACAGAAAATTCATATCAAAGAAAGGTCTAACTGTTGGAATAATAGTATGACTAGTATGGTTAGTAAGATGGAGCGCTCACAGCTTTTGGCTTACTCTTGCACTTGAATTTCAAAATCCAGCTCGCTCCCGGCCTTTGGACCCTTGGCCCGCTTAGTCCTATCTTCTAGCGGCTAGTGATTTATTGACAGTGATTAAATGGAAAGGTCAGCTGGTGAAGGTAAGGAAAGAGATGTATTTGAACCCTCGGTAATAGCAAAAGCCTACATAGCAGTTCTAGACTTGTAGTGCCACACCTTCAACCACTTGGCCATCTCTCCCACATAATGATTATGACCCAAAAACTGAAACTAAAATGAATCATTCATATTATAATTGAGTAGGTACAACCAATAAATCCGAGCTGAAGGCCGGGGAATAAAAGGGATTTTTTTCTTACAAAGACTGCTGAACAAATTATATTCATCTTTGGCCAAAATAATGTTATCTTCCTTTTCTGATTATCAAAATTATTATCGTATCCAAACAGCCTAATTTCCTAAACTAACCTCAAAGGTGTGGCCTAGTGGTGGGGCTTGGGATTCTCTAGTGGAGGTCTCGAATTCAAACCCCATAAGCGGGAACTTTAGGGCCAGCCTTTGGGAGCTTATTCCACAGCGTATACATCCTTGTGGGGCCGGGAAAGGGAGGGCTTTTGAAGAAATAGGTCTAAGTGTCTAACTCCCCCTGGTTCGCACCGAACAGCTGAACATTGCTTGGGCAGTTGGCATGTCCTTGGGAAAGGGTCCCTTGGTGTACGAAGTCTTGGCGATTTAAACCTTTTGAAGAGCCTAATTTCCCAAACTGTCCGAATACTCCCAACTATTATCGAGTTTATGTTGCATACATCATTTGGTATAAGGTCAGTTCAATATTCGCCTAACTTAAACATCAAAATCTCATATTTACCCAGTGGCGGATGTATACCTTAGATTTGGGGGGCAGTGCCCTCCATGTATGACTTAAACATCAAAATCTCATATTTACCCAGAGGCGGATGTATACCTTAGGTTTGAGGGGCACTGCCCTCCATGTTTGACCAAATAAAATCAAGTTTTAGTGTTAAAAAAAATTATTATTGCTAAAGTGCCCCCCGCAACAAATTCAAATTGCCCTCCACACTTAAGCCCGGCAATGTAAAAAACCTTATATCTCTAATCTTTGCGTGCACAACGACTTTTGTCAAGGTAATAATCCCCCCCCCATTCTCGAACTTCCTGGTTCCGCCACTGTATTTACCCACATGATGCTTTAACTACATTGTAAATAATGATGGATTAGAAACCACTTAAGTGTCGCCTAGTGCCAAAAGGCTTTTAACTATCATCACTAAAATGTGAGAGATCTCACGTTCGGTTATATTTGGCTAGATGCAAACAGGGACGGAATTTGAACGTTGTTGGTGGAGGGGTGAACTTGAAACTATTTATTTTTGGGGGCGATATACACTACGATGAAATTTTTGAATCAAAAATGACAAACTATATATAAAAGGGTATGAAATATACATAGGGTTAAAGATTTTGGGGTGCCACAACCCCCTTCGGTTCCTTCTGAATGCAAACACAACCTCCGGAGGGCATTACTCGGGTCGAGTATGTGTGACGGTGGCGGTTGGTTCAAACCCCGTGAATTAGTCACCGATTACATGTAAATTTGTAGTAATAGCGACACCGATTACATGTAAATTTGTAGTAATAGTGATATACTAAGAGGCGGATACAGGATGAGCAGGGCGAAAAAAATTGTAGTGTAAATTTTTTAAAATAGCTGCCTATTTTTTTTTAAAGTTTGCCCTCTAGATGGTAACTTTTTGGCTCCACCATCAGATATAATCCAAATACTATCTAATTATGGAGTTCTCAAACAGCATAAACACATTTAAGAATGCAATGCTGTAACACAAGCAAAAAAAATTATAACATAAAATTATTGAAATCACCTAGTCGTCACATAGCGGGATCATTGAGGCAGTAAGCCCTACATGTTCTTATTCCGCTCTTGAAGCGTCTTAATGACAAGTACATAAAGAAGAAAAAGATGAAGGCTGTAATTCAAAGAAGATTATGGGATCCCGGAATCAAGATTTTTTTTAGACAACACCTTGAGGACAAGGTGGTTCCGAAGGAGTGGGGAATGTTACGCCCTTGGTTGGATAATTGTCATGTTTATTTATTATGTTTTATTAGGATAAGTGTTGGAGTAATTGTTGTGTTTGAGTCATGTTAGGATAAGTCTTATGTTTGTGAGAGTTATCTCATAAACTAGTATTTAAGGTGTCATAATGTTATGAATGAATCAATCAAAGTTTAAGATAAACAAATCTCTAGTTCTTCTCTTTAAATTCTGACGGAGCCGGCACACGCTTGAAGTGGTGCCCTATCCTGATGCAACCCCTAACAGGGTCGTATCATATAATGTTTTTTTTTGTTAATGAAATTTATTTAAGTTCAAATGTATGGTTTATTTATATAAATGAAAAAAAATACTCCACGTCACCATATATTGTGGCGCCAACCAAGGAAATGATGTTTTGGTGTCATGGGAGAAAGTTGTGAGGTGACATCCTTTTTTGCCTATGGCACCAATTATTTGTACCCAATGCTCTTAGGCACAAATTAAATCATATTTTTAAGCATTTTAATCATTTTTCTAAATTTATACTACATATAACACAGATTAGACTCTTTTCCTTTATTTAATGCAAAATTAAATAAAACTATTTAAACATATTGTACAACCTTTGATGCAATATTTCATCACAACATTTCACCAAAATTAAGTAATCCAAAATATCACTCCATATGACTCAAACACAAATTATTCAACGCTCACCAAAAGATATTTTCAAAAACTAACCTTGTGACTACAAGTCTATATTAACTTCTTTGACTTTGTACACTCACAATATCATTGACTACCGCATTTATATTGTAGTGACATTGTGCAAGTACGTTACAATTTTTATACGAAATAGTTTGCTATTGTTACAATACAAACACTAGTTTGATCAGCTAACATTATTTGTTATAAAAACAAGCCTTCAATGAACATTTTATGAACCGTGCGGTCAATAATTCGTTTATGATCGTTTATTTATTAATTGAACGAACATGAACTAAATTTTGTGTTAGTTTAATTAAGTGAACGAACATGAGCACAAGCCTTGTTCGTTCTTTTATGTTCGTGAACGTCCGTTTATATGTTCGTTTATGTATGTTTATTTGTTTATGTCCAAATATCGTATAGTTATATAATACACTCTTCGTAAAATAGGTAAACTTAGACAAACGAACACACAAAAATAGAAACGTTACAATTATCTAGATATTTTATACTTGTTTTTATACGTTATGTTCGTTTAACACGTTAATGAACGAACATAAACGAACACGAACAATCTTATTTTATTAACGAATGAGCATGAACAACAAATTTCATCTGTTTAAGCATTCGTTTATGTACGTTTGTTTGTCCAAACTTAAACTAAGTCTAATGTAACATTTTTGATGCAACACTTTTAAAAGTGTATCATTTTTTAGTTTAAATTTAAATAATAGGGCAACAATTTTGTAAACCAAAGTGTTGCATTTTTTTTAAGGCTCTAAAAATGCAACAAATTTTTTAATATTTTTATAGTATAATGGATTTTTACTTACTTAATGTGAAAATCAATAATGTCTACGTATTATATTTAATTAAATTGATTGTAACCTATAAATTACGAATAGATAATGTTAGTTCATTGTTATATATGATGATTTGAATGTTTTATTGTGACGACATAAATTTACTTTGATCGACTTAAAAAGTGACTTTATTCTTTTTAATGTTATTTAACTTTACTTTTTTTTAGAACGGCAACTATAATAAAACCAACTAGCAAGAAGCTAGAAAAAGAATTACAAAGAGATCAAATAGAGGTGTTGCAACCAACTATCTCAACTAAAAGTACAATTACATCTAGAAAGGCACCAAGTGAAAGAGCGCGAAACAATATCGTTAAAAATAACATCTTTACGAGGGGCTTTCGAAGAGAAGAGCAACTGATTACGAAACATCCATACGCTCCACCAAGTTATATAAAGAACTCCTTCCAGCAAATCTTTAACTTTAGAGCTTAATCTGATGGAATTGAACCAATTAAGCCAATCAGCATATGAACCAAGGGGCGTCCATGATAGATTCCACCAGCGGCATACGAGCCTGACGATATCCGTAGCCAATCTGCAACTGAAGAACAAGTGCGAGGAATCTTCCTGAGCAGAGGAAAAAAAACGGACATAAAAGATCAGAAACTAGGACACCACGATGTTATAAATTGGATCGAGTAGGCAACCGATCCAGGAAAACCTTCCAAGCAAAAACATTTATTTTTATTGGAACATATTTAACCCATCGAGTAGCAGTATGGGCTTTCGGCAAGAAACATTCATCAAGAAGAATGCGAACATCTTTGACCCGAAAAACACCTTCCCCATTTAAATCCCACACCCATCTATCCTCCATATTAGACAACAATGTCCCTTCAATATATGTTTGAAGAAGAGCTAATTGAGAAGATTCAACCCCTCCTCTAACAGAACGACGAAGAGAAGATATTAAATGGTTTGATCCGGCCATTAAACGGCTTAACCTGATCATTATACAAAATTATATATATTTATTTTA
>BQNB010132055.1:1206-15031 GCA_026074375.1 Tanacetum coccineum | reverse complement strand
TACATATATTTCACATTTGTTGCACCATCAACCTGTACCAATTGTTGCACTGCTTGTGTAACACCCCCAAATTGGGTCGCAGCAGAAATATGTCCGGGAGCGTTACTTCATGAGTACATTGCACAATATATGAGAGAACGACCTCTTAATGAGTCGTTTGAAAAAGTAATCTCATTGATTTAATTAAAATTGAACTTGTTATATTATTTGTCCCAAAGTTTGCATCAAAATGTAAAACTGAAATAATACAACGAGATTAGATTGGTTGAATGTATGTAGAAATCCATGAATGTAATCTTGCAAAGTTTAGACTCCAATGCACATCAAGTAAGCCAACTTCTATTTCACCTAAGAAAAACATGCTTAAAAGTGTCAACATAAAGTTGGTGAGTTCATAGGTTTATGTAAGTATAAATGTTGGATCAAAGATTTATAAAGTGTGTATGACCATTGTAACCTATACAATAGTCACAAAAATGTAAGTATAAATGTTGGAATCAAAGATTTATAAAGTGTGTATGACCATTGTAATCTATACAATAGTCACAAAAGTATAAGTATAGATGTAGAAATCAATTGAGTAAATTGTCTACTGTTTCGCCACAGTATCATGTAAATGTTTAGTGACTACTGCTTCCCTACAGTATCAAAAAAAGTGTTTAATAATAAGTATCGTTCAATAAAAGTAGTGTGGATCACACGATTTAAAACGTGTATGACATTGTAACACCTACAATATCCCAAAATGTAATTACGACTGCACTAAGCTCATGAAACCGATGCGCTAACAGAAATAATGGACATGTGCTCATAACGGGATCCCTACCCGGAACACCCGAGCAGTGACTTAATGGACATGTGCCCTACCTGGAACACTCGAGCAATGACTTAATGGACACGTGCTCATACCAGATGCCCTACCTGGAACACTCGAGCAGTGACTTAATGGACATGTGCTCATACAGGGTGCCCTACCTGGAACACCCAAGCAGTGGGTTATCGTTACTTAGGCACACTACGTAATTATTGTAAACAATATAAAGTGTTGTACTTGTGTCCTTTTGTAAAATGATCAATGTATCCCGCCTCAAGATATGTAAATGAGTATGAAAACGAGTATGTAAATGAGTATGTAAACAAGTTTGGAAACGTGTATGTAAACGAGTATATAAACAAGTTATGAAATCAAGTATGTAAACGAGTTTGTAAATGCGCATGTATTCTCCCCCAAAATAGTCAAAACAAGTAAAATAGGGGTCATAAAACTCACCTCAAGTGAAATGTATTGATTATAGAAAGTCAATAAAATTAAACGTCACGAATGATCCAGAATGCAACCTAATTATTTATAGGTCGTATAAGTGTAATGTATTAAAAATAAATACAACAATGTACAATATCAATTTAAAACATCCACCTAATAGTTTTCCGGTTAGTTATAAGTTGAACAAAATTAAAAGTTATCGTTTTGCTATTTTAATACCAAGTATAATGACCTTCAAAAATTTTCCTAATAACTATAAATTAATTAGTCATTTCAACTTGATTAAGTAATTTTTAATTATTATAAAATGTCACAATATATAGTTCAAGTGTTTTAGAAAATAATATTTATAAATAAATATTATACAAGTAATGCTAAAATATTTCCTAAAGTTTTTATAGTCCAAACAAACCAACACTATTCATGTCAGGAAAATAGTGCAGAAATTTTATATAATAAGCTGTCTAGTTTCTATGATGATTTTACTCATTTTTACACACTTTCGGGCTTAGAGAATCGCGTCGTTATAATAAAATATCATTCCGAGTAACATTGTAGTTTTATATTTAAGCCGATTCGGACCCGAAAGCCTTCAAAAATACGTATTATAAATCTATCAGCACTTTGTCGAAAAACTGTTTTGCCGGTATTGTTTCAAATATAGTTTTGACCATAACTTCTTCGTTTTACATTCGTGTTTTGAGTTCTTTATCTGCACGGAATCATGTTAAGATGTACTAACACATTCGCAACTAACAGAAATAAACCTGCTTCCCCTAAAGGTATTTTTCCCACTTTTCGCCAAGTATTTCTACTCAATGTTCATACCACAAATCCACTAGTCTATCTATTTCAACCACTTTCTAAATCTACAATCATCCACTAACCTAATCCCATCCAATACTTTACAATGTCATGAAATAATCATAAGATTAATTAAGCTAGTTTATGAACTTTAAACCTAACCACAAGTCTATAATCATAAGTAAGTAGTATTTCTTGTTTTCTTTGCATATGTTTATAAAAGTAAACTAGTTGGTGATATAACTAATAATCAAGATGTTTATGTAAAAATAATAATAATGAAAGTATGAAGAAAAATGTATGAACATTGGTGAAGATGAAATGGCAAGAACAACTAATCTAGCACTTAAATCAAACCCTAATTTGTTTGATAACTAATAATGCTATTTGGAACTACTAGTCTTGTATAACCCTTGACCAAAGCTTTAAGAAAAATCCTTGCTCGGGACCATTGTGGCTACCAAATTTTTGTAGAGAGAAAGGAGAGAGTTTTGCTTTGTGTTGGTGATGAAATGAAGTAAAAAATGAAGTGAAGTATAAGTATATAAAGATCTAACTTCGAAAATATCTATGACAATGAACATAAACAATATTTTTTTATTATGATTGTTTGTTTTTGTTTTTTTGTTTTGTTTTGCTTTATTTTTTTTCTTTTGATGAATCTTTGTTGATGTTTTTTCTTTTGATGTTGTTGTTTTTTCTGTGCGAATTTTTGTGTTATGAAGTGCTTGATTCTGTATTTTGTCTTGATTTTCTTTTTGCAAGATTTTTGTTGTATTTTCTTTTTTATTTTTGGATTTTTATGTTTTTTTTTATTTTAATTGTTTGATTTTTTGTGGTTGTTGATTTTGTTGTGTTTCTTTTTTTTGTTTTTTTGTGTTGTTTTATTTGTGTTGAATTGTGTTTTGTGAAGGGATGTCCTTCTGTTCTTCTTTGAGATTTTTTTTTTGATATTTTGAATGTGTTGTGTTTGTGATCTTGTTTGTTTGATTTGCTGTTTTTGGTAGTGTCTATTGTTGAATTTTTGAAGTGTTTTTTTTTTTTCTGTTTTGAAGATTTTGATTTTTGAATTTTTTTGTTGAATTTTGAGATTTGAAGTTGTTTTGATGATTTTGATTGATTGAAGATTGCTTTGAAGTTGATTTTGTTTGCATGTGTTGAAATTTTTTTATTGTTTTTTGATGAATTTTTTTTTTTGATTTTCGTGCTTTTGTTTTTGTTTTGATTTGTGATGTTTGTTTTTGTTGATGATTTTTTGATGCTTTATTGAAGATTTGATGTTGTGAATATTTTTTTGAAATTTTTGTCTTTTTACATTTGTTGGTTGATTAATTGTTTTTTTCTAGACTTTTGAAGGTTGAATTTGATTGATGTTGTGTGTTTTATTTGATTGTGTTTGATTTGTTGATTTTTTATTTGTTGTTTTGGTCTCTTTGATTTTTTGCTTTTTGTGTTTTTGGTGTTTTTTTCTGAACTTTTATTTGTTCTCTGTTTGAATTGTTTTTTTTGAATACTGCAATTTTTTTGAATTTTTTGATTTTTGATTGTTGTTTTTGTATGTCCTTTGTTTGAAGATTGATATGATTTTATTTTTTGTTGCATTGAGATTGGTTTTTTTGTTTTTAATTTTCTGATGTTGCGTTCTGAGTGAATGAATTTATTGTGTTTTTTGTTTTTACTTTTGTGATCTTTTGTGGTTTGTTTTTGGGAATGTTTTTTTGTTTTTTTTTGTTTTTTTTTTTGGGTAAGTTTTTTGTTTGGAATTTTTGATGTTATTGACGTGATTTTTGAATGATTTTTTTGATTGTTTTGTGATTTGCTATGTTGTTTGCTGTGTTTTTTATTGAATTTTTTTTTTTTTGTTTTCTGTTATTTTTTTTTTTGAGTTGTTGTTTTTTTTGTTGGATGATTTTTGATTGCTTGTCTTTTTTTTTTGTTGTTTGATGGTCTTGAATTGTGGATGTTGTGGATTATGTATGATTTTATTGTTTGATTTGTGAAGATGTTGAAGGCTTTGATTTTTGTGTTTTTTTTTTTTTGGTGAAGGATCTTATTTGTGTGATTTGTTGTGTGTGTTTTTTGGTTTTTTTTTGGTAATGAAGTGATTATTTTTGTGTTGAAATTTGATTGTTTGTTTTTTGTCGTTTTGTTTGGATTTGATTTTTTGGATTTTTTTTTTTTGATCTGATTTTTTTGCTTTTTCTTTTTGCTTTTTTTGATGATCGATGTGTTTAATTTTTTGATGTTATTTATTTTTGAAGATTCTTATTTTTTTTTTTTGATTTTTTTTGTGTGCCTTGATTTTATTGTTTTGTTGTGTGATGTGAAGATGATTTTGTCTGTTTTTTTTTTTTTGAAGTTTTGGTTTTTTTATTTTGTCTGATTGGTCATGTTTTGTCTGGTTTTGTTTTGTTTTCTTTGAATTGATTTTTGTTTTGAATAATGATTTGACGAAAGTATTGTTTTTTGTTTTTTCATTTTTTTGTTTTTGTTTGTTTATGAAGATTGAATTTTCTTTTGAAGGTGGGTTGCTGTTCTATTAGTTTTTTTTGTGTTGTGTTTGTGTTTGATTCTGTTGATTTTTTTTTTGATTTTTGTTTGGTGTGAATTTTCTTTGTTTCTTTTTTTTTTTTCTGTTGTTTGAATTTTGTTTTTGTTTTTTGTAGTTTTTGTGTTGATGAAGTATTATTGTTTGTCTGTTCTTTTTTGTTTTTTTTTTTTTAGATTTTACTTTGTGTTATGATTTTTGTGAATTTTTGTTTCTGTTTTTCTTTGTTTTTTGTGGTTTTTTTGTTTTTTTTTTTTTTTTCTGTTTGAAGTGTGTGTTTTGTTGAATTACTTTTTTTGAAGCTTTGATTTTTGTGTTGGGTTTCTTGTTGTTTTTTGATGATTTGTTTGTTGTTTTTGATTTTGTTGTTTTGATATGTTTTTTTTTGTTTTTATGTTGAAATGTTGTTTTTGATGATTTTTTTGAATTTTTTTTTTTTTTGTGAAATTTATGGTTTGAATTTGAACTTAGTGATGTTTTTTGAGTTGGATTTTTTTGATGCTTTTTGAGTTGGTTTATTTGAATTTTGTGTGTTTTTTTTTGAAGTTTGTTTTTGCATTGGATATGTTTCTTTTGTGAATTGTTGTTTTTGTTGTTTGTTTTGTTTAATTTGATTATTGATTTGTTTGTTTGTGTTGCAACTGATATTTTTTTGATTACGTTTTGTGTTGATTTATTGTGATTTGAAGTTATTTTTTTTTTTTAGTTTTTTATGATCTGGTTTTTTTTGATTTCTTTTTGAAGATTTTTATGATGTTTGTCTGTTTCGTTGTGTTTTGAACTTTTGTTCATCTTAATTTTTTTTTGTAGAATTTTATTTGTCTTGAAGATTTTTGCTAATTTTGTTTATTTGTGTGTTACTTTTTATGATTATGTGTTGTGTTTGATTGTTGGGATTTATGTGAAGTTTTTGTTGATTGATTTTTGACTGTTTTTTTTTTTGAAATGACTGTGATTTTTTTTTGTTTTTTTGGTGTTTTTGTTTGTGCTTTGCTTTTGATTTTTGAAATTTGATGGATGTTTTGTTTTGGTGTTCTGTTTTGTTTTTTTTTATTTCTTTGATTTTGGAAGATGTTTTTTTGAATTTTCTTGTTGATTGTTTTGGTTTTTGTTTTTGATTTATTTATTTTTGTTTTGTGTTATTATTGTTTTTTGGTGTTTTCTTTGTCTTCTTTTTTTATTTCCTGATTTTTGCTTTGTTGTTTGTGTTGATTTTTTTTTTTTTTTTTGTTTTATGTTGTTATTGTTTTTCTTTATTTATTTGTGTTGTTGTGATTTTTGAATGGTGAATTTTTTTTTTGAATTTGTTATGTGGAATGAAGTATTTTCTTTTTTTTCTTGTTGATTGTTGTACTTTTTTCTTTGATTTGGTTTCCTTGTGGATGTTCGATTTTGTTTTCTTTTTTTTTTTTTTATTTTTCTGTTTTTTTTTTTATTTTTTTTTGTGTGATTTTGAATGGTGTTGATGTTTGTTTTTGAATTGATTTTTTTGTGGTATTGAAATCTTATTAAGTGGATTGTTTTTTGATTGATTGAATTTTTTTCTTTTGTTTTGTGTGTGAAGTGATGATTTTGTGTTGTTTTCTTTTTTTTTGTGTATTTTTTTTTTGACTGTGTTGATATGTGGTTTTGATTTTTTTTTGTGATTTTCTTTGTTGTGTGATGATTTGAATTTTGTAGTTGAATTGATTTTTGGTTGTGCTTGATGATTTGTTTTTTTTATTGTTTTTTATTTTTGTGAATGTTATGATGTTGATTTTTTTTTTTGTTTTCTTGATGTTTTGTTTTTGATGCGATGTTTTTTTTTTGTCTTTGGGGTTTTAGATTTTGTTGGTTGTTTTGTTTTTGTTTTTTTTGTTTCTTTGAAGATGTGATGATTTTTTTTGTTTTTGAAGATGATGTGTTTTGTTTTTCTTTTGTTTTTGAATGATGATTTTGTGATTTTGTGTATGATTATTGATGTTTTTTGTTTTTGATGATGTGATGATTGCTGTTTTTGGTTTTTTTTGCTTTTATTGTTGTGGGTTTTTATGAATTTGATGTTTTGTTTTTTGTTTGTTTGTTGGTGTTTTATCTTTTTATTGATTTTTTTTTTGTTGAATTTTGAAGATGAAGTTGAAGTATTTGTTGTTTTTGATTTTGGTCACCTGTCTATGATGATATTTATTTTGTTTCATGAATTTTGTTTGTCTGTTTTGTGAAATTGTTTTTTCTGGATTCTTTTGTTTTTTTTTGTCTTTTATTGATTGAATTTGGAGATTTTGTATGATTTTTCTTGTTTGTTTTTGAAATTTTTTTGTTTTGGTTTTCTGTATTTCTTTTTTGATTTTGACTTCTGTATGTTTTTTCTTATGTGAAGTGTTGATGATTTTTTTATTGAATTGATTTGTGATTTTTGATTTGATGTGATGATTTTGTTGTGTTTTTTTTTGTATGTGCATCTTTGTTTTTTTTGTGTTTTGTTGTTTTTGTTTTGAAGTTTTTTTTTTTGATGTTTTTCATGCTTCTTTTTGATTCTTTTGAATGTTTTTTTTTTTTTTTGTTTTTGAATTGATTTATGTTTTTGATAATTATGTTCTGGAATTGAAGTGAATAACTTCTGAAGATTTGTATTTTTTTGAATTTTGTTTTTTGATGTGAAGATTTGTTGTTGAAGTTTTTGTTTTTGTTGTTGTTTTTTTTTTGTTTTTTTTTTTTGGTTGAATTGTCTTTTATGTTTGTTCTTGTTGTATTATTGGTTAGGGAATGTTTTTTGTTTTGCTTGTTTTGTGTATTTTTTTTTGTTTTTTTTGTTGATTTGATTTGATGATCATCATTATTGAGCATGTTTGTTTTATTTTTCGTGAATTTTGTTTTGATGATTATGTGTATTTTTTTTACTTTTTTGTTATTTTTTTTTTTTGTTGTTTGATTGTTTTGTTTTTTATTTTGTATTTTGAATTTTCTGATTGTTTGTGGTGTTTTTTCTTTTTTGATTTTGCATTTTTTTGTTTTGTTATTTTGAAATTTTGTGTGAATGACGTGATGATTTCTATAAATTTTTTTTGATTTTCTTGTTTGATAGTTTATTTTTCTGAATGTTTTTGATTGAAGTTTATGATTGAATTTGTTTCTTGTTTTTTGTGACTTTTTTTGTGCCTTTTGTGATGTTGATTTGTCTTTTATTTTTTTGTGAATTGATTTATTCTGTATTTTTTTTTTTTTGAAGTTTGATTTTTTATTTTGTTTGAATTTTCCTTTTTACTGATTGTTGATTGTTTTTTTTTTAATGAAGTGATTTTTGTTGATTTCTGACTTTGTATTTGTGTGATGATTGTGTTGTTTGTGTTGAGTATTCTTTGTTTTTTTTCTTTTTTTTGATTTTGTGTTGATTTTTTTTTTTTTTTTGATTTTGTTCTTGTTTTGTTTTTTACATTTGTTTGTACATGTTTTGTTTATTTTGTTTTTATTGATTGTTGTTGAAGGTTTTTTCTTTTTTTTTTATTTAATTTTTATTTGTTTGAACTTTTTTTTTTTGTTTTTTTTTGATTTATGTTTGTTTTGATTGTTTTGTTTGATTTTTTTTGAATGTTTTTTTGTTTTTTTTTTTGTTATTTTTTTTTTGTTGTGTTTGATTTTTCTTTTGATGTTTTTTGATGATTGAATTTTTTTTGTTGTGTTTTGATGTTGATTTTGTGTTTGATTGTTATTTTGTGACTTGATGTGAATTTTTTGTGATATTTGTTATTTTGTGTTGATGTTTTTTTTTTCTTTTGTGTGTTTTTTTATTGTTTTTTGTATGTATTTTATTTGATGTTTTGATTTGTGGCTTTTTTGCTTGTTTGTTTTTTTTGTTGAAGTTTGTTTTGTTTTGATTTTTTTTTTTTGATTGTTGTTTTGAAGTTCTGATTTATTGTTGAAGATTGATTTGTTTTGATTTTTGTCTTGATTGTTTTGTGGTTTGGATTGTATCTTGATGTTGTTGAATTTTTTTTATTTTTTGAATTCTGTTTATTTGAAGCTTATTTGTTGTCTTTTGTGTTTCTTGATTTTATGATGGAAGTTTTTGTCTTCTGTTTGTCTGAATGTTGTTTTTTTTGTTCTTTTTTTTTTTTTTTGTTTTTTGATTTTGAAATATTTATGGCTTTTGACTTTTTGTTTTGAAGATTTTTGTGATTGTTATTCTTCGT
Source organism: Tanacetum coccineum (assembly GCA_026074375.1). NCBI lineage: Eukaryota > Viridiplantae > Streptophyta > Magnoliopsida > Asterales > Asteraceae > Tanacetum > Tanacetum coccineum. The sequence goes on along the minus strand of BQNB010132055.1, from coordinate 6,246 downwards.
GATCTTTGATGTCCTTTGGTGTTTGCTTTGTCTGAGTGATTTTTTTGTTATTGTTTATTTGTGTTTTTTGAATTTTGAATTTTTGATGTGAATCTTGATGTGGAATTTTTTGTTTTTTGTTGTTTTTATTGCTTATTGAGTTTTTTTTTTTTTCTTTTTGTTATTTGTATTTTTCATTTGTTTTACTTATTTTTTTTTTTGATTGAATATTTTTGTTTTGTGGAATTTTTGTGTTTTTTTTTTTTTGTGTGGTTATTTTTATTTTTTTTTTTGTTTTTTTTTTTGTTTGTTTTGTTGAAGTGATTTTGTTTTGTGTGAAGATGAAATGGAAAAAAAAAGAACAACTAATCTAGCACTTAAATCAAACCCTAATTGTTTGATAACTAATAATGCTATTTGGAACTACTAGTCTTGTATAACCCTTGACCAAAGCTTTAAGAAAAATCCTTGCTCGGGACCATTGTGGCTACCAAATTTTTGTAGAGAGAAAGGAGAGAGTTTTGCTTTGTGTTGGTGATGAAATGAAGTAAAAAATGAAGTGAAGTATAAGTATATAAAGATCTAACTTCGAAAATATCTATGACAATAAACATAAACAATAAATGAAGAAAGGGGGGGGGGGGGGGGGGGGGTGTCGTGGGTTATGGTGTAAGAAAGAATGGGTTTTGCTTGTTTAAGTAGTTGTGTAAGAGATCTTGCAAGAGATGTGAAGTCTATGTAGCATAGTTGGTGACTAATTGGTAATATAATGCAACTAGAAGTGATTTTGATGGAAGTTTTGTATAAAACATTTTGGGGGCTGGTTTTATGGTATAAATGGGATAGAATTATTTAATTTTTGCTAAGGTATAAATATTGAGGGTATTGGTAAAGGTGTTATAGTTTATATGTATGCATGAAAGTCCATAACGCGAAACGTAAACGTTTTACGTAACGTATAAAAATAAATTATAAAAAGTTATAAATTATCTTCGTAAAAATAATATAACACTTGCTTGACGTAAACTTTTATTTGTTTGATGCCGGTTTACGTTGATTGTTGGTTTACGCGATTTAACTAAACGGTTGAAATTAAAAGTAAACGCGTAAAGTTTAGAATAAATAGTTGAATATTTATTGACGCAAAATGACTTGAAAATGTGGGTTGTCACAGTCTTCCCGTGTTAAAAGAATTTCATCCAGAAATTCAGTTTGGGTTTCTTTCTGAAGTGGTGTTGGCGAAAAGGTGCGGGTACTTGTTGTGGAATACTTATGTTAATCCTTCAAGAACGTGGTAACCAACTTCGTTTCCTTAATATAGAGAGTATCATAGGTACGGGTTTCAACTCCTTGATTATGCTATGAAAAGTTTTGTTCTCAATGTTCTCTTTCCTAATTGCTTCAGCTTGAGCGTTAAGAATTTTGTGACGTGGATTTCAACTTATTGTTGTGACTAAAGTTCGAATCCTAGTGGTCTTATCCATTTTCTTTCGGCCTAAAGCGTCATCTATAACATTCTCATTTCCAGAGTGATAACAAATTTATACCTATGATGGTGTAGCATCTACTAAGTTCTATAGTATCACGTCGAGGTTGAATGAGTGATTTTGTGAATTCCTTAATGGTGGCTAAACTCATTGGCGGATTGTCCTAGGGTGACTAGTGATGCGTCCTGAATTTTCGGCTTAAGATTTGGTATGAGATGTTGTCAAATTTATATAGTAAGGTGGTGTAAAGGTCTACTTAGTTATTATGATGACCAACACGTTTTATGAATACGCACATAAAAATTTTGTATTTCAGGGATATAAGTGGAAAATTGATTTTGACAAAAGTTTCAAGGTGACTACTCTGAGCATAGCATGGTCCTTCCTGAATTATACATAGGTGATCAGGCCATGTATATTTGAGGACTAACGATGAAATGCTCATTTTCATCAAAAATAGTGTTATGTATAAAGAAGTTTCAACATATTTTATAAGATGACAAAATGATTCACAATATGGGTAAGTATTTTTATAGAGGATGAACAACAAAATGGTTAACGAGAAAATCGTAGATGTTTATAAGACATAGCTAAATAGCTCATGCTCATCGGGGTGATAGTAAAATAATATAAGTGAAGAAAAATGGTTGTCAAAACGTAGAACAAGATGATTCATAGTGATGGTAAAAAGTATTTATAAAGCGATTGTATAATGGGATTAAAGAAATGTTAATCGTTTGGAATAGGCAAAAAGATAAATAATCAATGATTTGTAAAACAGCTTATCATATGATAGTGAAATAGTTCATAAAGTCGTTGTAAAAATATCTGAAGGGCTCTAATAGTTTAAGAAGTGGCTTGCATAAATGATTAGAGAGTTAAAGTAAAATCGACAAAGTTTTCATGACACATGAGTTTGATAGATAATTTAAAATCATCCCCATAGTACAACGAACATGTAAAAGGAAGTATAACGCGAATTCCTTAAAGGAAATAGAGTCTAAGAAAGGAAATTCCAACTTAGGTTTCACTAGGTAAGATGGGTCACAAGATGACCTAGGTGCTTCAACAGTATAAGACAGGTGTTTAAATTCGGAGTTGAATGGTAAGGTAACTAATGGGATCGGCAGACTGTGATATGTTTCAATGTTATGTAAATGGTATTATGTAGAATCATGAAACAGGTTTCAAAGACCATCATGTCATTCACAATATCTTGAGAGAAGTTCTAGTATTTATATAAATAACTCTTATATAAACAAGTGTAAAATATTCGCAAGAGAAGGTAAGTATATATATATATATATATATATATAAGTCACGTAAGCAAGTAATGTAAGCAAGTAAGCAAGTAGTGTGTATGCACATGAAAAAGTTTGATGTGATGCAATGTTTGTGAAAACGGTTATAGTCCAGGTTAAAAATATGCGACCTAGTTCTCTATAACCTTGGCTCTAGATACCAATCTGTAACACCCCCAAATTGGGTCGCAGCGGAATAATGTCCGGGAGCGTTACTTCATAATACAATAGCACAAGATACAAGAGAACGACCTCTAAATGAGTCGTTTGAAAAGTAATCTCGTTGATTTAATTAAAATTGAACTTGTTATCATATTTGTCCCATAGTTTGCATCAAAATGTAAAACTAAAATAATACAACGAGATTTGATAGTTTGAATGTAAGAAGAAATCCATGAATGCAATCTTGTAAAGTTTGGACTCCAATGCACATCAGATAAGCCAAGCATCTAATTCACCTGAGAAAAACACGCTTAAAAGTGTCAACATAAAGTTGGTGAGTTCATAGGTTTATGTAAGTATAAATGTTGGATCAAAGATTTATAAAGTGTGTATGACCATTGTAACCTATACAATAGTCACAAAAATGTAAGTATAAATGTTAGAATCAAAGATTTATAAAGTGTGTATGACCATTGTAACCTTTACAATAGTCACAAAAGGATACGTATAGATGTAGAAATCAATTGAGTATATTGTCTACTGTTTCGCCACAGTATCATGCAAATGTTTAGTGACTACTGCTTCCCTACAGTATCATAAAAAGTGTTTAACAATCAGTGTCGTTCAATAAAAGTAGTGTGGATCACACGATTTAAAACGTGTATGACATTGTAACACCTACAATATCCTAAAATGTAATTACTACTGCACTAAGCTCATGAAACCGATGCGCTAACAGAAATAATGGACATGTGCTCATACCAGGTGCCCTACCCAGAACACCCGAGCAGTGACTTAATGGACATGTGCTCATACCAGGTGCCCTACCTGGAACACCCGAGCAATGACTTAATGGACGCGTGCTCATACCAGATGCCCTACATGGAACACCCGAGCAGTGACTTAATGGACATGTACTCATACAGGATGCCCTACCTGGAACACCCGAGCAGTGACTTAATGGACATGTACTCATACAGGGTGCCCTACCTGGAACACCCGAGCAGTGGGTTATCGTTACTTAGGCACGCTACGTAATTATTGTAAACAATGTAAAGTGTTGTACTTGTGTCCTTTTGTAAAATGAGCAATGTATCCCGCCTCAAGATATGTAAATGAGTAAGAAAAAGAGTATGTAAACAAGTTTAGAAACGTGTATGTAAACGAGTATGTAAACAAGTTATGAAATCAAGTATGTAAACGAGTTTGTAAATGCACATGTATTCTCCCCCAAAATAGTTCAAAACAAGTAAAATAGGGGTCATGAAACTCACCTCAAGTGAAGTGTATTGATTATAGATAATCAATAAAATGAAATGTCACGAATGATCCGGAATGCAACCTAATTATTTATAGGTCGTATAAGTGTAATATATTAAAAATAAATACAATAGTGTACATTATCAAGTTATATCACCACCTAATAGTTTTCGTTTAGTTATAAGAGTTGAAACAATGTTTAAGTTGCGTTTGCTATTTAATGTCCAAGTATATGTCTTCGAAACATTTTCTAATAACTATAAAATTAATTAGTCATTTCGCTTGATTTAGTATTTTTATTATTTATAAAGTGTCACAATATATAGTTCAAGTGTTTTATAAAATAATATTTATAAGGTTTTGAACCGCGTATAAACATTATACAAGTAATGCTAAAATATTTCCTAAAGTTTTTATAGTTCAAACGAACCAACACTATTCATGTCAGAAAAATAATGCAGAAATTTTATATAAGAAGTTGTCTAGTTTATATGATGATTTTACTCATTTTTACACACTTTTGGTCTTAGAGAATTGAGATCTTATAGTAAAATATCATTATGAGTAACATTGTAGCTTTATATTTAAGCTGATTCGGACCCGAAAGCCTTCAAAAATACGTATTATAAATCTGCCAACACTTTGCCAAAAAACTGTTTTGCCGGTATTGTTTCAAATCTAGTTTTGGCCATAACTTCTTCGTTTTACATCCGTGTTTCGAGTTCTTTATATGCACGGAATCATGTTAAGATGTACTAACATATTTTTAAGGTTTTAGCTCGACAAAATGTCCGCAACTAACAAAAATAAACCTGCTGCCCCTAAAGGTATTTTTCCCACTTTTCGCCAAG
>BQNB010132054.1:0-18689 GCA_026074375.1 Tanacetum coccineum | reverse complement strand
CCCTCCTATCAACATACGCCATATCCATGAAGATAACTATTCGAAGATATAGTAAATCAAGTAAATTGGGAATGATATCACTGATTTATTACGAACACTCCAAGGAATCCAACCCAATATGCCGTATCGACCTTGCCAGATACGGCGTATCGAGTCTTTTTCAGACCTTATAAATAGAAGACTCAAAAACGAGTTTTCAGTGTGCAATATCATATTCTTTATACCATACTCATTAAAGACGAATTTTAGAAGAGAAGATCAGCCACCAAGGTCAAGCATTGATCACGAATCCATAGAAGACATCGTGTAATTTTTACTCTTTTAATTGTTCGATTTTCAATTGTTCGATTACGCTTGTATAATTACAATGGTTGTGGGCTAATACCCTCGGGTATTATCCATCTTAATGAAAGTTTAATGTTTGGTTTGTTTTAAAATCGATTATTTAATTTATCGTTGATTGTTTAATTATGTTTATCACCTCATACTTGTTTATGTGTTTGAATATGCGACCTATCATTCAACTGGGTCAAGTGATACCTAAAAGGTAATCTAGATACCGGGATAGCTCTCCATATCGTGTTTTATATTACTGGATCAATAGGATCACAAATAACGTTATGTCTTTGTCTTTAAATTATGAGCTTAGTTGGACTGGTAGGTGACCCGTTTATGTTTCAGCAATCATGTTCTTAATTAGCTGATAAAGATTTAAAAAGTGGACTACCAGTATATAAAACACCGTCAAACAATAAGTAGGTAAAGTCCCGTTGGGCTAGGGTTTTAACAGAATCACCACTGCTCTGATTCCCTAAGATAGATTATAATTAAACTAAAGGATACTTTATGCGGACGCGTTAATTGTGACAGGCTTAATTGTGTCTAGGTCTTAGGATGATGACCCGCCTATGTCTTAAGAATAATATGGGCTAACGGGGTTAATGACTAAGTGTTTTGGGCTTAATGTTGGGCTGGGTATAATGATTGGGCTTTTTTAAGCTTTAAGCTTATGTAAGTATTGATATAAATGCTTAATGGGCTGCCCCGGTCCATTGGATGGGTGCGGGTTGGCCCATTAAGTATTTCTTCGGTTTTGGCTTCGTCTTTGACGTTTGACTTTGACTTGGTTGACTTTTTGAATTTCACGCTCTTTCTATTCCCGTGCTTGGTTTTGTCCGTTTTCACTTGTTTTTTTGTCCTTTAGTGAATATCCGTTACTTGCACAGCATAAATCACAAAACACACAAATACAATTCATTTTTGGTATATTTTGGTCATTTTAGGCACGTTTTTATAGGCAAAAGGTATGTGTAATTAAGCACATACCAAAATCCCCCATACTAAACTATTGTCGTGTCCTCACGCAATGCCATAAGTAAACACTTAAAAAACTAAGAATCTCAATCCTCCTCGACTAATTACCTCGAAAAGTAGCTAAGTGTTCATCAAAGGGAATTAAAGACTCATAAGTTTTGAAAAGCCCCGTTTTGACCATTTTTAAATATTCACATTTATTTCGACACTTATTTTTGTATTTTTCCTTTTTCTCATTTTTTATACTTTTCTTTTTAGCAACTAACTAGAATGTTTGGACTTTTGTTATTTTCATAACTTTAGGGTCACGGAATAAGATGCATTTAAATCCTAAAATGCCCAAAAAAGATAAATTCATCGTCCCCAACTTTTCACTCGTCCCAAACCAAGCTAAAAAACGAAATCACCGTTAAATATAAGTTAAAATGCTAACACTACTCATACTTGTACCTCGTGAAACTTTTTGCTCCCGACAATTATTATATCTTATGTGAATGTGCTTATTTCGAATTTCAACCATGGATCAACCGTTATGCAAAATTTCTATGCTTCACGTTCTACCCAAAAGTAATGAGTTTGAAGGCGAGATCATCCCATGTAGCGACTTTCGTCTCGGCACATATCAACCTTGCGGCTAAGTGACCAGGCTTTTGACACCCCATAGAGACTAGTATCGGGACTCACAGACCTTCGGTTTCAACACCCTTGGATTTCCCGTATATAAATAAAATCACAACTTAAAATGAAATAGTCTTAGTTTAAAAGCATATTTAAATGTCAGAAAAAGAGATTTTCCCTATATTTATTAAATTACATTTATATTACACTTAATATAATTATTCATCCTTTAAACTAAGGAAATCGTCGACCTTTTAGAAGGCTGCAACATCGGTTGTGAGCCGGCAAGATGCAACAAACTTTTATCAGTCTCGGATAATTGCTATGTGCCTTATTTAGAAGATTGCAACATCGGTTGTGAGCCGGCAAGATGCAGTAAACTTTTATTATCCCACAGTTATTATTATTATTATTACCTCATTTTTCATCTTTTTTTACACTTTATATTATCATGATATAGAGAAAATTTATTTTTAGAAAATTTAAGTATAAAGGGAGTGCTAGACTGGATTGTACGAGATGTCTATGGCTGCCTTTGAGTCACAATACATGGGTATTTTATCAAAGTGGAAGCCAGTAAATCTGTGGCTGAGTTTTCGTATCCACAAATTGAGACACAACTCACAAAATAAAGACCATAACTCGGCTTCTAGCTTGTAGACATTGAAGTGCAGTCCTTCTTTTTGGGACGAACTACTATATCAGACTTTTTTCTTTTCGTCACCACCTAGAAATTGTATACCACCAGAAGTGCTTTTACGTGTATCAAGACAACATGCATGATCAGAGTCTGAAAAAGCAGTTAGATTAAATTGGTATCCTGGGAGGGGGTGGGGGGGGGGGGGGGGGGGGGGGGGGGGGGGGGGGGGGGGGGGGGGGCTTACCAGTCGTCCATGTGAATGGTATTCTTGAGGTACCAAAAGATCCGTTTTACCTCCTTGAGGTGCTTCTCTGTTGGTCTCGCTTGACAGCGCGTACAAGAACATGTTGCATGAACAATATCTGGTCTACTTATTGTTAAGTACATGAGTGACTCGACCATGCTAAGATATTTTGTTTGGTCTACGGGAGTTCCACTCAAGTCGGCATCTAGGGGTTAGTAGCCATTGTTGTACCAATACTATCACATGAGGTCATACCATGCTTTTTAAGTATCTCTTTAGCATACTTAGCTTGGTTTATAAAGATACCACGTGGGGATTGGTGGATTTGAATTCCTAGAAAGATCTTTAATTCCTCCATCATTGACATTTCAAACTTGTTGTGCATTAATTTTTTTAAACTTTTTAGAATGTTTTGGGTTTGTAGACCCAAAAATGATATCATCAACGTAAATTTGCATTAGCAATATGTCATCCCCTTTTTTAGTTATGAATAGAGTTGGATCAATAGAACCTTTGGAAAATCCTTTGGATAGCAGGAAGTTGGAAAGTTCATCGTACGACGCCCGTGGAGCTTGCTTGAGTCCATAAAATGCCTTCTTGAGACGATACACTTTGTTAGGGTGATGTGAATCTACGAATCCATCTGGCTGATTCACGTAGACTTCTTCCTTCAGAGGCCCGTTAAGAAAAGATGTATTTACATCCATTTGGTAAACTGGAAATGATTTGTGTGCAGCATACGCAATGAATATCCTAAATGCTTCCAACCAAGCTACGGGTGCGAATGACTCTTTGAAGTCTATGCCTTCCGCCTGACTATATCCCTTAGCGACAAGACGAGCTTTGTTACGAATAACAGTGTTTTCTTCATCAAGTTTATCTTTCTAGAGCCATTTCATGTTGAGGACATTTTTGCATAATGGTATGTCGACTAATTCCCATACATCTAGTCGTTCAAACTAGTGAAGTTCTTCCTGCATTGCTTCAATCCATGCATGATCAGCCATGGATTCTTTGATGTTCTTTGGTTTGGTCCGACTCACAGAGAGTGTGAACATACACATATCGCCATCGGTATCTAGCTGTTGTCTTGTTCTAACTGATTAAGAAGGATTTCCAATACCTTGTTTTAATGGATAGTCTTTGGCCCAATGATATTCTGAAGGATTTCGTTGATAGAAAGTGTTCATGTTTGACAGATCAACATGTTGAGAAGATGACTCCCCCATTTCATGTACCGGTGTACTGAAAATGTTGATAAATTCGTCTTCGTCAGCCAAGACATTTTCTCCTTGAGTTTGTGCTTGAATATCTGCTTGATTGATTTTCACTGAAGCAGTGACAGGTGGTTCTTGAGTTGGTGCTTGAATGGTAGGTTCAGTCGGTGTTGAAATAATCAAAGGAGATATATCTGTAGCAACGGTTGTTGAAGTAGATGGAGTTGTGTTTAGTTGTTATGTTTATCGGGTGCATAAGTAGTAGAAACAGCTGAAGACTTTGACACAACTAGAGAAGCTCCATTGAAATATTCATCGAACATCGAACTAAAATAGCATATCTAACTTATTAATTGACGTTATTACTGACTCATCTTCTAGAGGAACATTTACTTGACTTTGAAAACTGGGACTTAAACTTCCATGTTCAAGTGCCGTTGTCGGACATTGTGGAGCGGGGTCAGAACTGACGTGATCTGACGCCATTTGAGGCAATTCGTCAAAATTAACATGGATGGTTTCAACTATCAATCTTGTTCTTTTGTTATAAACTCTGTAACCTCTTGACACGGTAGAGTATCCCACAAAAATACATTCATCACCTTTTTCTTTCATCTTGTCAAGATTCTCACCATCTCTGACGATATAGCATTGATGTGTTGTCGTGTAGGTTGTATTTATTGATTATCAAGTTTTAAATTTATACTTAGCCGACTTATCCTAAAACAATACTTTAACGGGCAGTGTACCCGATCAGATAGAGTTTCGTGGTAAGTAGAGTGTCGAACACTAAGAGCGATATAGTTAACCTTATATTCTATCAGTATTTTAGTTAATCTAATTAGATTTGTTAATTCTAATTGCTTGTTAAACCTATGCTAAACCTAGTTCTAATGATAAAGGGGGGTTTTCAGCCTGAGAGACTGACACAGGTTTTATGGTGACTAAAATCAATTCAATACACAATAAGCATGCAAGAAGATAATCAAAAGATAAAAAAGCGGTACAAGCCAAATGATAGAAAACTGTATTAGCCATATTAAATCCGATTAAATGTTCGTTTGTTTTTACTACAATGAGTGCTTATCTCGAGGTGACATATCATTCTTAAAACTTAGGCGGGACATCATCCTAAGACCTAGACATGTTGAATCCTATCACAATTAACGCATCCGCATAAAGCATCCTTTAAGTTTAATTATAATTTATCTTAAGGATTAAAGCAATGGTGATCTTGTTAAACCCTAGCCTATCGGGACTTTACCTACTTACTGCTTGACGGTATTTTATATACTAGTAGTTCACTGTTCAAGTCTTTACCAATGATTAAGAACGTACTTGTTGATCCAAGGGTCACCTGCCAGGCCAACCTAAGCTCCACCAATATATAAGGCAAAAGATAGAACATTATTTGTGATTCCTTTTGGTGCAGATATCATAATACTCGATTTGGTGAGCTATCCTAGTATCTAGATTTACCTTGGTCAGTATCAAAATAGACCAGTTTTATATTGTAGGTCGAGTATTCATGCACATAGTAATAAGTTTTAGGTGATAACCTAATTTGAATCATTAATCTGATTAAATTAAGCATATCGAGATTAATCAACCAAACTTTAATTATTCTTTATGTTTGATTTGAACGTGGGGTTGAGCCATAGTTACCATGGAACTTTAAATGTGGGTGTAGTCGATCACTTGGTAATCTATATAATTGGGGGGGTTGAGGGCGGAGGGGGGGGGTGGGGGTTTTAGGGTGGTAGGAGAGGGAGGGGAAGGTTAGGTGCACACACACAGGGGGGATGGGAGGGTGGGGGGGGAAGGGGGGTGTGCGGACGGTTCGGGCGTCATGATGTGACTTGGGGAGGGGGTGCGATGGCGTAAGAGGGCGGGGACTCGGGTATCATTTAAAAAAATTTAAATATAAAATAATAAAATAAAAAAAAAACCCCCCCCCCCAAAACAAAAAACACCCCACAAACAAAACACAAACAAAAAAAAAAAAAACAAAAAACCCCCCCCACCCCCCCCCAAAAAAAAAACCCCAAAAAAAAAAAAAAAAAAAAAAAAAAAAAAAAACCCCCCCCCCCCCAAAAAAAAAAAAAAAAAAAAAAAAACCCCCCAACACACCCCCCCAAAAACTTTTTGTATATAAATTTACCCATTTTTTTTTTTTTTTTTATCTCTTATATTTCCGATCGATACAAAAATTAAATGATTACAAGAGTATAGGAATTACAGGGTGTCTTTTATAGGATCATGATTGATGCTTGACCTTGGCTGCTCTTCTTCACTTCAGAAAATCGAATTTTATGTTTATGGTATAGAGAATATGATTAAGCACACCAAAAGCTCGTTTTTGAGTCTTATATTTATAGTCTCTGAAATTAAGTGGATACGCCGTATTGAGTGAGGTCAATACGAAGTATTGGGGTGTATTCCTTAGAGTGTGCGCTACATTCACAATCAATCAGTAATATCTCTCCTCAATTACATTTAATACAAGATCTTTGATTGTTTGACCAGCTGGATACAGCGTATGTAGTTAGCAGGATATGCCGTATTAGAAATTAAACATACACATTTTCTTGTAAAGTCCAAGCGCTGATACGCCGTATCTTCTTTGCTGGATACGACGTATTGAGTCATAAATAAGCAATCTTTAAATATCATCGTTTAAGCTCTAAAATGTACGCCTTTTAGCTTGTCTTCACAAAATACTCCGTAATTACTGCAATTAACAACTTTAAGCGATTAAGTAACAATTCTTGCAATAATTATATAAAAGTGGGTAATTTACTTGGGATAAATGATGCTATAAATGCAACGTTATATCCCCACTTGAATCCTAAGTAGACTCTAGAAATTTATCAAAAATGTATCCCAACCGAAGTTAAGGATTTTTATTTAAGCATTTCTTTCGTTTAATCACCTGTACAAAACCAAGCACCTCACGAAATATGGAAATGAAAACACTCAGATCACTCAACTAATCTAGGGTATAACATTTAATAGGTACGCTCATTTGCTCGGTCGTGATTAGTTTTCTATCATATGCTTGGCAAGGATACACATCTCCACCACTAGAGCTAAGGAGTAACAAGTCAAAGTAAATTGGGTTTTATAAGGCAACTTAAGATTGACTCACTCTAACAAATCTTTCACCAAAGTCACCACACTAACGAGGCCAGCTAAATCACACATACAGGCCATTAACGACAGAATAAACATGTAGTCTGGTCTGATTGGCCGCGTGGTCCGCGATACTGCTTTCCGGGCCACACACGTACCATTGATCGCCATAGCATAGTTTCGTTGTCATTGTAGTAAAGACCTCATACCGCCAGTGACCCCGAGACACTCAAATCAAGACCAGATTTGTCTGTTCCTATTGAACTAAGTCCCCATGCCTCATATACTTTGTCTCAAGACATCTCGACAAATATATATTAAGTAATCTACAGACACTCCAATTCGCCATCGCGCCTCACGTCCAAGTACCTACACACCTCAGTTCAAATGTAGTCAATGCCACCTAATGACTACGTCCTAAGAGAGACCTACAATATACTCATAATATATACATGAGCAAGAGAGTACTGATAGTCTTATGTAGAGTGATGACTTGCTCGTCTCTCACCATGCTCTGATGTGTGCCTGTGATATGCTGTCGGGCTGTACAACGCTGATGCCGGTATAGCGTGTATAATGAAATACAACACATACAATTAGCATGCTTGGAGCACACACACACTGCATCTATACATACCTTAAGGTAAACCCTCTATCGCGTCACTAGAAATACCTTTACAAAGATATATCGCTCAATTGTTTCCCCCGTGTATTTACCTGTCATCTCTAAAAGAAATAAAATATGCTATGAAAACTCCACCCCCAAATCTCTCTCCGTGATACCTCACCAAGCTCCCCCGTCCGCAAATCCTCACCCATTCTTCATACCATGATACAATGACCAACCTATGTTGGCATCGTCACTCTCTACCCATACCGGCTCCACACCGCTCTCTAATCCACACCTCACCATACCCTCCTCTTACCATCAACACTTTTACCACAATTCCAAGTGGTTATATCTACCACTTTTATACAAAACCCTATACATCGTTGATTTTTACATTTATCATCAACGAATAATCATCCTCCCAAGTAATTTATCGGTTTAAGCTCAATGAACCGACTATCAATCTTTCCTTCTCTTTTTTGATGCAATTTTGTTGATCCCAACTTAAGATCGATTCCTTAGCTTGTAAAGGTTAAGTTATTTTGAATAAATCCAAAACAACTATGTAGAAAACTTTGTGAATACTAAAGAGTTTGCGGAAATTATACTCTTAATACTTAGAAGGAATATAATGAAATAGTAAAACTATATAAACTATTAATATCATAAAAAGCTTCAGATATTATTTATTATCAATAATAACGAGTTTACTCCCCCCCCCATCGTGAAGTACTAGGGTTTACAACCTTGAAGCTATATATCAAAACGTATGAATGTGTATATGTATATTGGGTACATTTAACTCTATACCCTAGGACCTCCTTTTATACATCAAGGAGTCCTAACAGGCTTATAATATTTTCTTAAGTTATCATGATCTTATAAACAAATAACTTATACGTATCTTTGACAAAAATATCTCATACTTATCCCGTAAGTAATCTTGATAAGCAATCTTCATTTTTGCTCTTCTGACGTTTCCCTCCCCCACATTGTCAGTTACCAGCCCCATATTAGCTTGATACCAATCTTCTCCTTTTTTGATGATGCAAAAACAAATAAAATGTCGTACGAACATATTATTAAAGCTCCAATTGCTTCCCTGATGTTGTGACGTAATCATCTCCTCGAATATGAAAACAAAAATACTTATTAATTCAGAAGTCCTTTGTACATGCCACACCAAGGATCAATAGTTACAACCTGTTAATATTTCTTCCCCTTTTTGTTATAATCCAAGAGGGGACTTATGAATGTAAGAAACTTTGATTTCAACCACTTCAAACCAACATCACACTACTAACCCAAACTTTCCAATGACTTGAACTACCCTCCATGACGCATAATAAGAATAATGAATTCAAGTAGTAAAAATCCTAACTAGTGTTTGTTTAATTGGGACTGACTAGTAGTTAAAACCCTTCACACTCGATGAAGCATTTGTTAATCGGGTTAAACATTTTAACATTAAGCTTCCCTTGAAACCCATATGTTAACCATTTCTTGAATCTTCAATTCTGTAGGCTCTATGTAATGATTACTAATGAAGAAAACTAAGTATAACAAACTTGATGCTGAAGTAGAACTTATAAGTAAGTGTATACAAGCTTTTCATATTGTTAAACACAACATTACTAATTTTCAAACAATCATTGACATGGATTAGCAAAGTCGTTTGGAACATCAGTTGGACAAACCAATTACTCATGAGATAACTGTGCTTGTAAAAGATTTATGAATGCCTCTTGCGGAAATGACAAGAGCAAATGCTAGTGAATTTGAAAAAGTGCTTAAAGAAGAAATATTTGAGGATTTACAGTACGTTCAATCTCTTGAAAAAGAACTTGATACACTGCAATCTGATAAAAATGAATTTTCAAATGAATATGATATACTCTTGCAAGAATGTCTCTCAAAAGATATCATGTGTGCTATTCTTTGTTCTTTTGATAATATTGATGAACAAACTGAATTTGATATCATGTGTTCTATTCTTTGTTCTTTTAATAATATTGATGAACAAACTGAATTGTAATGTTTGTATCTTGAAAAAAATCAAGAAATGTGAATGTCTTGAGATTGAACTTTCCAAACGAACTGAAAATGTTAGTAAACAAGATTATAATGAGATTTCAAAAAGTTTTTCAAAACTTAAGCAACACTCGATTTCTCTTGAACTTGCTTTATAACAATGTCAGGAACAGCTTAGCAATGACAAAGTTTGGAAACAAAAAGAATCTTCTTCATTTAGAGATTAAAATGAACAATATTTCGTCATTCAAGATTTAAAAGCTCAATTACAACACAATAACATTGCCATAAGTGAGTTAAAGAAACTCAATGAGAAGATGATAGGTAAGGATGTGGATACTAATTTTGGAAAACCATCAATCTTGGGGAAACTGCCTTTGCAACCAATCAGAAATCAACCAGTTGTAAGACAACCGACTGCATTTAAATATGAACGATCTTCATTTTCAAAAATCGGTTTACCTCCCAAGTTGTTGAGAAAAAAGATTTCAGAAAACCAGTCACTCCACATTCTTGGTCTCAAGCAAGACAATCAGTGTTTGCTAAACCTTATCATGTGAATGCAAAGCATGTGTCATTTCAGTCACTAGAGGAATCTGTAGGCTCAAATAACATGGTTCATAACTATTACCTAGAGGAAGCTAAGAAAAAGGCACAACTTCAGAAAGACAAAGCTTTGAATTCAAAACCTAGTGTGATTACTTCTGCTAAATTACCAAACACCGCTAATGGTAGCAAACCGAAACCTAGGAACTCTTATCAACAACCTAGGAATTAGCCACCTTCCATGAGTAGTCATGTAACAAAGCTATTTACATAGCAGAAAAACTAAGGAATCAAAAGCCTTTCTTGAAGACAAATGACTTAGCATGTCCTACATGCAAAAAGTGCATTTACAGTGCAAATCATGATGTATGCATCTTAAAATACCTCTCTAAGGTGAATTCTCGTGCATCTGCACATAAAAGGATGCACAATCCCATAAGACAACAAAGAGATATATACCCGTAGAAAAGAAAAGCAATTCTTAAAATCATGACAGACTAATCCCCATAGGACAAAGGTTTTCTCCAACTAAGTATTCCGCTATGTATGTGAAAACAACGCCTCCTGGATCTGGTCTTACATGGAAACCAATGGGTAGAATCTTTACTTATGTTGGTCTTAGGTGGATTCCAACTAGGAAGACTGTTGAAACCTGCAACAACACGAATGATAGTGCTTCACCATTAGGAAAGGAAACATGTACTCCTAACACCGTTATTTGTGCAAACTCTTCTTCTTTAAGTACGCCATGGCTTTCGAACTTATTTCTTCAAAGGGTTTTATAAATGTATATATCATACCATCTTCTACACTTGTTCAAAGTTTAATTTTTGATTATTTTAGAAAATCTTCAGAAAAACAAAATACAAAAATAGAATACTCTCAAAAAGTAAATACAAAAACAGAAAATCTCAAAAACCAAATACAAAATTAAAAACTGAATAAAATACCAAAAAGAATCTTCTCGACATGTCTCTTGGCATCGATACTATTTACATACTTAGAAATGTCAATTAATATTCACACGAGTACATCGACATGGGCGTGTAAATGAAGTTCGAGCAAGAGTTTCAAATGCTTTCAAAACATGTCATTTCTAATTTTTCTTTATGGTTTGTTATTAAATGTCAGATAATAACCCGTTCTTCAAAGAAAAGGAAAATGCACGTTTCAGTACATTTATCCTTAACAACGAAAAGATAAAGTCTTTTTTGGTTTTGAGCTATTCATCCAAAACATTTGAAGTTTTGTAGCTCAAGTCAATGGCTCGCAGGCGCGCTCGTTAAATGACAGATAACAACCCAATTCTTTAATAAAGGAAAAGTGCAATTCTGTACATTTTATCCTCACAACGAGAGAAGATAAACAACTCTTGGACTTGAGCCGACACAAAAAGTCAATTCAAAAGACATTCAAAGTCTTTCGAGCTCAAGTAACATTGGTTTTTCAAAACACGTTGAACACATTTTTTCAAGAATTTCTCAAAAAGTTCTTCAAAATCTTTCAAAATTGTGTGTTCGATACTCCCTCTTCATGCATATTTCAAAAGTCGAATCATTTTTAATAAGTGAATCAATTTTTGAGGGGGGGCTTTTAAAACCAAGTTTTAATGTGTTTAGGCACACACTCACATGTCTATTTTGTGTGTCTAAAACATTTCAAAAATGTTTTAAAAAATGAAAAATGTTAGAATGTTAATAATATTTAAACACTCATTTTGTTAAAACATATACAAGTCGCTCAAACTCAATTTCACATGGAATTTACAAAGTCATAATCCTATTCTCTCAATTGGTGTCATCTGTGTGAAATTGAGGGGGAGCAAGAAGAAACAGTTCCACATAACTCATGCTGTAACAATTTTCTCCCCACATAATTTTCAAGTCAAATTTTAATCACTTGGTATTTCAAAAACTAAGTGAATTAGTATTTAAAATAAGGGGAGAAATGTAATTAAAATGTGATCTTGAAAATAATAAGTGATCTAATCGACTCAAAGTGCTTGATACTCTTCGGAAAAGGTTTTATGGTTACGATCTCATACCCAACAACATCTTAATTCACGACGATTCTGAAGTCATAAGGTGGTTAGGTTAGGTATTAGTCCTATGATCCAACCAGAACTTTTGGGATCTACCCAAGGACACTCCATAGTTAGAATAGCAGTCTTAGGTATGATGGAGTTGAATGAGTATAACGGAAATAATGCCGACTAAGATTGAGCTAACACTGGAACAATCACAACAAGGTGTTAGTAATGACGTCTTGGTAAGCATTGAAGGGGTTGAAGAATGAAAAAGAAATGTAAGGATAAAGGGTCTAAAGAAAGAAGCCCTCCATACAACTTTAGGCAGAAACCGGGTCAATACATAATCTATCGGTTTTCACAAAGATGAATTCTGATATTGAAGACGACATCATGGACCCAGTGATGCAATGCACAACCCTTCCCAGCCATTCGAGTTTCTCTCAACAGAAACTTGTCTCATTTGTCATGGAGATACACACGTTATCTATTGACATCTCACTCCGAGATTGTTGATATTGAATAGGTGGCAGTCTGCTCCAGCCTCTGAGTACTAAAACCAAAACGCACTAATCGAGTCTAGAGCCAAGAGATCAATAAAATAAATCTCATTAGGACACATTCCATTACAAACACTTGTTGAACACCAATAAGTTCACAAGCTGTTAACAAGAGTCCTACGCATTATCCTTGTGATTTTGCCAGAACATCTGAGTGATACTTAAGTATTCACCTTGAAGATGGAAATCCTGCTTGAGCCAACATCAAACAAGCTCTTGGTAGGTGAATTACGAGATTCTATATGAATTAAACTTGTGTAACGTTGTAATAGGCTAGAAAAGAAACCGGGCTCGTTTAGTAAGCTAATATTGTATGTGTTGCAGGTTAAGCCCAAGCAAATCCCGAGCCCGGTTCATGTCAAAGTCCTACACGCCCTTTGTATTGTGTATGGGTATATAAACCCTTTTCCACCATGGAAAAGGGTGTTGGTTGTTTATTCTCTTACAAGCTAATATTACAATCTTCCATTTTTCTCTCTTGTTTCTCTCTCTAACTTCTCTATAAACTTCTTCTTATTTTCCTTCTCTTTTCTCCTTTAATTCGTGTACCATGGAATGAAGTGAAGTGATTATGAGTTACCAACAGTTTATCTCAAGTGGGGGGATGTACGTATAATATTGAATGTTACAGGGGCAATAATTAAAGATATAAACCCCTGTAGCATTTGCATATTTACCATGAAGAAAATGAAACACTTAGACTAGTGGAGAGCTGAGTGACTCTTTTTATCCCTTTTTCATGAGGTGTTCGGCTTTGATGTTTTCTAGCATAAGAGTTTTATAAATTCATTTCTTGAAGTTATTCTCGATAAATCTTTTTATGAAATGTTTTAACAGGTTCTACTTGAGGGCAAGCAGAAGTCAAGTGGGGGGATATTTGATAACATCAAATATTTAATACTTTTTGGTGGCAAAATACCCACCTAAAATACCTGCAAATGTTTCACTAACACTCGAAAAGGAGATATTTTCTGTTATTTTGTAGTTTTTAAATGAAATACAGGAAAGTGACAAGAAACAAGGTAAAAAGGACTTAAAGTGTAAATTTTGAAGAATGTTACGGCGTAACACCAAAAATGGTTACGCCGTAATATAAATTAAGCAAGTACGAAGATCAAGGAAGACTTAACGGCGTAACACCATATCTAGTTACGCCGTAATCCTATATTTAGAAGGAAATCTCATCAAAGTTATAGTTACGGTGTAACATCTTATCCAATTATGCCATAACCATGAAGATCCATAAATATGGAATGAAGATCGTGTATATATGGAAGTTATATGAAGGTTACGACGTAACACTATATCTGGTTACGCCGTAACAGCTGCTTAATTATGGAATGCCGTGTAAGTTGGTTACGGCGTAACACCTTAATTGGTTACGCCATAACAGGTTCGATATCTATAAATAGAGGCCTTATTCAAGCTATTCCGACATCACTTCCTCCAAAGCCAATTGGAGAGGCGACAAAGGCTTCCAACTTTCGAAGAATTCCACCTAGAGTCCAAAGGAGATCACACTTTACTTACTTTTTGTATTTAATCGTTCAAAATACAAATCCTGTAAGAATTATGAGTTTTCAATATATGATTTCTTCTATCTCTTACTGTGTTTCCGTTACCATGAGCGGCTAAGCACTTAAAGTGTTGGCCTAGTTATGAATTTACTTTTGTTATGATTGTTTCCTGTTAAATTATGGTTTCATTAGATATTCCTTTACTATCGTGTAACCCTGGGTTTTGGTAGTACGGGTGGTTTGGACCTAGCTTTCCCCATTAATAGATTATCTTGTCATGATGGGATCCAATGGGTACAAGGGAGGATCACTAACTCCTTACCTGGTGTAGGAACTGACCGGTCATCGCACTTATCACTCAATACTTAAAAAGCATTTTTTTTATTAAATCTGTTTTTAATTCATAATAAATAAATTAAAAGTCAAAAAAATATAATTCTTTTTTTTAATTTTCTTTTATCATTTAGGATTTATAAAAATTAAATTTTCATTTGTAGGGTTAAAATTTTAGAATTTAGTTTTTTAAAGAACGGGATTTGAATCCCGTTATCGTTTTTAGTGTTTTAGTTTTAATTACTTTTGTTTTTAGTGTGCCTTTACATGTTTTTGCATTTTAATTATAGAAATAGAATAAAAAAAGATCATTGAATCATTTAAACACGCGATCACGAACTTAATCCCGATTCTCAATTCACACCTCGTCGGGACACGACCCGGGAAAGTTTTTTTTTTGGGATTTTACTTTGGATAAAAGTAAAAACTCTTTTAAAAAGCCTCACGGAATTCTTACTCTTCTATAATTGATATTATCTTATTATATATTTATATTATATTATAAAGGAAGACTTTACGGCGTAACACCATATCTAGTTATGCCGTAACCCTATATTTGGAAGGAAATCTTGTCAAAGTTATCGTTACGGCGTAACACCTTATCTAGTTATGCTGTAACCATGAAAATCCACACATATGGAATGAAGATCACATACATACAGAAGTTATATGAAGGTTACAGCTGCTTAATTATGGAATGCCGTGTAAGTTGGTTACGGCGTAACACCTTTATTGGTTATGCCATAACAGGTTCGATATCTATAAATAGAGGCCTCATTCAAGCTATTCCGACATCACTTCCTCCACAGCCAATTAGAAAGGTGACAAAGGCTTCCAAACTTCAAAGAATTCCACCTAGAGTCCAAGGGAGATCACACTTTACTTACTTTTTGTATTTAATTGTTCAAAATACGAATACTATAAGAATTATGAGTTTTTGATATATGATTTCTTCTATCTCTTACTGTGTTACCGTTACCATGAGCGGCTAAGCACTTAAAGTGCTGGCCTAGTTATGTATTATGTAATTAACTTTGTTATCGATTGTAATCCTGTTAAATTATGGTTTCCATTAGATATTCCTTGACATCGTGTAACCCTGGGTTTTGTAGTACGGTGGTTTGGAACCTAGTCTTTCCCCATTAATAGATTTACTTGTCCATGATGGGATCCAAAGGTACAAGGGAGGATCACTAACTCCTTCCCTGAGATAGAACTTGACCGGTCTCGCACTTATCACTCAATTCTTAAAAAAGCACAGGAACTCAATCAGCGTTTTTTTTAATTTTTCTTTAACATTTATGATTTATAAAAATTAAATATTCAATTTAGGGTTAAAATATTAGAAATTAGTTATTTTAAAGAACGGTGAATTTAATCCCGATATCGTTTTTAGTGTTTTAGGTCTTTTAATTACTTTTGATTTTAGTCGTCCTTAACATGTTTTTGTCATTTTAATTATAGAAATAGAATAAAAAAAAGATCATTGAATCATTTAAACACGCTATCACGAACTTAATCCCGATTCCCACTTCACTCAC
This sequence comes from Tanacetum coccineum, assembly GCA_026074375.1. Classification (NCBI taxonomy): domain Eukaryota; kingdom Viridiplantae; phylum Streptophyta; class Magnoliopsida; order Asterales; family Asteraceae; genus Tanacetum; species Tanacetum coccineum. The sequence goes on along the minus strand of BQNB010132054.1, from coordinate 2,360 downwards.
ACCTTCGTTCCGGGACACGACCCGGGAAAGTTTTTTTTTTGGGATTTTACTTTGGATTAAAGTAAAAAACACATTTAAAAAAGGGGAGCCTCACGGAATTCTTACACTCAATAATTGATATTAATCTTATTATATATTTAATATATAGTAATTAAAGGAAGACTTTTACGCTTAACACCATTCTAGTTATATGGGCCTAACCCTATATTTGGAAGAAATCTTGTCAAAGTTATCGTTACGGGGCGTAACACCTTATCTATTATGCTGAGTACAACTCAAACCCAACTAACGACAAAATCCCACCCGCTCCCACCACACACTATACAGGCACAATCGCTAAGATCAACATACATACAGAGTCTCCACCATATGAAGTTTACCAGCTGCTTAATTATGGAATGCCGTGTAAGTTTGGTTACGGCGTAACACCTTTATTGGTGTTATGCCATAACAGGTTCGATTAGTCTAATATCTTAGAGGCCTCAATTCAAGCTATTATTCCGACATCACTTCCTCCACAAGCCAATTAGAAAGTGACAAGGCTTCCAAACTTCATACTCTGGATTCTACCTAGAGTCCAAGGGAGATCACACTTAACTTACTTTTTGTATTTAATTGTGTTCAAAATACGAATACTAAAGAATTATGAGTTTTGGATAAATGATTTCTCGTCTATCTCTTATTGATACCGTTACATGAGCCGCCTAAATTCACTTAAAGTGCTGGCCCTAGTTATGTAATTACTTTTGTTAAGATTTTTTCCTGTTAAATTATGTTTCATTAGATATCCCTTACTATCGTGTAACCCTGGGTTTTGGTAGTACGGGTGGTTTGGACCTACTTTCCCCATTAATAGAATATCTTGTCATGATGTTAAGGTTTAAGATTAGGTTTTAGAATGATTTAGGGATTAGATTTAGGGTTTAGAAGTCATGCATTAAGTGCTTGTACCTTGTACTAAAGTGGTGGTAAGAAACAAAAGTGATTTAGGAGGTAAAATGACCTAATTTGACTTTCTTGCATTATTGACTTGTACATTGAGCTTTAGAAAGTTGTAACTTGATTTAGGAGGGAAAAGATATTCAAATGTTGTGCTATGATACTTGTACACATGCTTTAAAGGCTTGTACATTCATTTTATATGTATATATTACATATAATTAGGGTTTTGACATAAACGATATTCGTAACACACTTCCCCGGCAACGACGCCAAAAATTTGATACGCTCCGAACACACTATATATATAATATAATAGTATATAAGGATTATATCAAATAATAGTATAGTAAGTATTTTCCGTTGGGTTTTAGAAACGAACTTTTAACCAAAGTTGTCTTAAAAACCTCTCGGGTCGTTTTCCCTCGACGAAGCGTGAATTGAAAATTGGTTAAGTCCGTGATCGCGCGTTTTGAATGGTTTCGAATATTTTTGATTTGTTTATCTATTTCTACAATTAAAATCAAATAAAACTTGCAAGGGAAAACAATTAAGTATGAAATCAATAACGGGAATTTAAGAAACACGACAAATAAAACCTAAATTATCTAAATTTAAACCTTAAATGATTTTTCTAATTTTCCTAATCCTATTTTACTAACTTATAAGAAAAGGCTAAGGAAATCCTAAAACGAGAATACTTAAAGTTGAAAAATGAAGAAAACGAGAACGGGAACGAAATCCCGTTCTTTAAAAAACAAAAATTTAAAATATTAACCCTACGGATGCAAATTTAGTTTTGCTAGGTCCTACATGATAAAAGAAAATTTTGAAAAAAAAGAATTTTATTTTTTTGACTTTTAAATTTTTTATTATGAATTAAAAACGATTTTAATCTAAATTAAATATTAAAAATAATAAACTATTTTATAAAAAAACTAAAAAAATTACTGAAAGTAGCTTGCACAAAGCTTAACCTAAGAAAATTAAGCTGGGTAAAACAACTTATCTCAATAAGCTGTTAAAAAGCAAAAATAGCTTATAATCTTATTGGGCCTAAAAGCCTATAAAGAATAAATAAGGAAGCACACAACCAGATGGCCCTACTGGCACTACTGGTATTGAGAGTGTGTGTTAAGGACGTGTGGGTGTAAAAGGGAGGTCATGGGTTCGACCCCCATGCCTCACCCTTTTTATAAAACATTTTTTTTAACTTTTTGCAAAAATTTAAAGAGGACATGAAAATAAACATTTTTCTTAACTACAACGTTTTGGGAAAACTTATAAATAAGCTGGAAAAACACAAAAAGACAGACAGAAAAGCTTATAATGAACTAGGGCTTAAGGCTTAAACTTTTTGGGATTTTAATGACTAATAAGCACAATTCAAAAGGGAAATAAGCAAAACAGAACAAGGGTTA